>CM056598.1:28043158-28128158 GCA_029721355.1 Tegillarca granosa | reverse complement strand
TACATTTTTAGCTCACCTGGCAAAGCCAGGGTGAGCTTATGGAATGGTAAAGCGTGCGTGCGTGGGTCCGTAAACTTTAATCTTCTTCTCTGAAACCAATAGGCCAATTCAAATGAAATTTGGTATGAAAGGTCCTTAGTTGCTATAGATTAAAAATTGTATCCAACATGTCCGTCCTAAATCCAAGATGGCTGCCGTTACTATAAATAGCAAAAACCTATAAATGGCCATTACAGGTTCATTTATGTACCGATTTTATTGAAATTTGAAACATAAAAAATAGATGTCGGGGGATTAAACATGTGTAACAGGTTTCTCTGTACGATTTTTAGTTTTTGCAATAATTACGTAATATGCAAATAAGTTCTATTTTTAAATTTGATAATCTTCTTCTCTGAAAGTACATGGCCAATTGAAATGATATTGAGTTTGGAAGGTCCTTGTGTGGTATAGATTCAAAATTGTGTCTGACAAGTCTGTTGGAATTCCAAGATGGCTGCCGTTACTATAAATAGCAAAAATCTAAAAATGGCCATTATGGGTTTATTTATGTACTGATTTTTTTGATATTTGAAACATTGAAAAAAGATGTCGTGGGATAAAACATATTTAACACGTTTTTCTGTACACTTTTTCCTTTGTGCAATAATTACGTAATATGCAAATAAGTTCTATTTTTAGCCGAAATCTTTGAAAATCTTCTTCTCTGAAAGTACATGGCAGATTGAAATGACATTGAATGTGGAAGGTCCTTGGGTGGTATAGATTCAAAATTGTATCCGACATGTCTGTCGGAAATCCAAGATGGCTGCCGTTACTATAAATAGCAAAAATCTAAAAATGGCCATTAATGGGTTTATTTATGTACTGATTTTGTTGAAATTTTAAACATAGAAACTAGATGTTGGGGATAAAACATATGTAATGGGTTTTTCTGTACAATTTTTCATTTTTGCAATAATTATGTAACATGCAAAAAAGGTCGATTTCAGCCTAAATCTTTTGAAAGTACATGGCCAATTAAAAGGAAATTAATGATAAATAGTGCTTGAAATAATAGAAAATAAGGATATTGCTAGTGAGGTTGTTTACATTTTACTGATTGGATATATTTAAAAAGAAAAGGCAAAGAACAAAATAAGCGTGTGCCAGGTGAGCGATACAGGCCCTTTTGGGCCTCTTGTTTATCAATTGAAATGTTTAAGTTGAAGGCAATAAAAAAATCAAAAATAACAATGGGTAGTGAAGTGTTATCTATATATTATTATTATTTTTTTTTTTTTTTTTTTTTTTTTTTTGAGTGATTTAAACAATGACAATTTTTGTTTGCTAATTTTTTATTAAGAAGCAACAATAATTATTAGTAATTTCTAGTAGCAATAGCCTTATATTACACTAGTTAATGTAATTTGTTTTTAACTATCAGATATAGCTTGTCAATTGACTTATTAAATTAACTATGTGATAAACTATAGATTTAGGGATAGACCATTCTGTTATTTTAAAATTTCAAATTATAGATACAATGTATTTTTCACTTTATTAATTTCTCATGCTTGTAAAATCCTTCAATTAACAAAATGAGAACTGTCCAATGTAATTATGTTTGTTTTTTTTTCAGATATTGCAGACAGTGATGAACATTGTACAAGATTTATGGAAAGATGTATGCCAGAATCATTCCAAAAGGTATGTAATAAAATAGTTAAGTTCAATGACCACAGGTCAGCCACATGTTACATGCATTACAATTCATTACCTGTATGATATTTCAGTTAGATTCATGTGGAAAGATATTTTTAGCTCACCTGAGCCGAAAGCTCAGATGAGCTATTGCTATCATCTTCGTCCGCCGTGCGTTGTGCGTCGTCCGTCGTGCATAAACTTTTTACATTTTAATCTTCTCCTCCAAAACCACTGGGCCAAATTTAATGAAACTTGGTAACCATCATGCCTGAGTAAAGCCCTTTCAGATTTGCACAAATGAAGAAGTTATGTCCCCTTGGGGCCCCATAAAGGGGGAAATAGTGAAAAACTTTAAAAATCTTCTCCTCTGAATCAAGAGGGATATACCTTAGTTATGTCATTTATAACATCCTTAGGTCATCTATTTTCAGATTTGCACAAATGATAGCCTTCGGGCTCAAATTTGGGAAATTGTAAGGCACTAAGTGGAGAAATTGCTGAAAATTATATATTTGTCACTATATCTTGAAAACTGTTAACTTTTTGTACAGGCATGTATATCAGAATATTGTAGGTATTGACATGACCATCATTTTGATATATGGTACAAGGTCATATATTGAAAGGTCAAGGTCACAGCTGCAAAAGAAGACTTAAATTACTAATTATCTTGCAAATTATTAACTTTTTGTATAGACATGTATATTAGAATATTGTAGGTATTGATATGACGATCATTTTTATATATGGTGGAAGGTCATATGTTGAAAGGTCAAGGTCATAGCTGCAGAAGAAGACTTAAATTGCTAATTATCTTGAAAACTATTAACTTTATGTATAGGCATGTATATTAGAATATTGTAGGTATTACGACAAGGATCATTTTGATATATGGTTCAAGGTTATGTGTACAAAGGTCAAGGTCATATTAACTTAGGAATACTAAAATTATTAATTATCTTGAAAGCTATTAATTTCATGCATAGGCATGTATATTAGAATATTGTAGGTATCGACGTGACAATTATATATGGTTCGAGGTCATATATGTTTAAAGGTCAAGGACATACCTGCATAAGTATACTGAAATTGATTAATGATTTGGAAATTATTCATTGCACTACAGTTACTTCATGCATATTATATAAGCTACTTATAAATGAAATGTGACTGGATATTTCTGATTAAGTTTTGTGGGAGTTCTTAACTTGAGAAAACTTATAAAGTTTCTGTACTTAATATATTGTCTTTTTAAAAATTCCAAAAAGAGAATAATAAAGAAAAATGCGGCCAAAAGTTACCCAAAATATTAAAAATACATTTTTTTTATGGTGGCTTTGCCCCCTGGACTCCCAACAGTCTGCCCTAGACTGCTGAGGACCTTTAGCGGCCCCAAAACCCCTCGCCACTGGGGGCTTGAGCCTTTGACACTGACAATATCTCATGATAAAATTTTTAACCCCCTTTTGATACAATTCCAGATCCACCTTGAAGCCGATTTGAAATGTTTTTCATCATTAACTTGGTTTCAGAATTATGAAAACTTTTTTTTTTTATGGTTTTCTTCCAACAGATGTTCCTTGATTTATTTCCAAACACCATTTAATGACAGACAAAATTTTTAATAAAAAGTAATGACTTTGAATCAGGTAATTTCTGTATGTAGTTTAACCTGTGAAAACCAAATTCTTGAGTGGGTTAACCAAAATCCTGTATAAATTTAAACGTTTTCATAGGACACAACATTACATGTATGTTCAATTTATTTGATTCAAACAAAAAAAGTTGGTCTTAAAAATTGTTGTTTAGACCAATTTTTCAGCATTATAAATGTTATTATTATCTGAGTTACAATATACATCATTTATAAATATAAATTATTTCTTGTAGCTGATGACATCTGCAGCAGTGCATCGTTGGAGTACAGATATACAGGAAGGAATATTTAATATGTTACAGTTGTTTATAGATTTAGTTGTTGCTAGGTTACAGCATCAACCAGTTCCAGTGACACTTTTAGATGTTCTTACCATGGTAAGTAATGGATAATGCTGTTATTGTTTCTCCCCATAAGGCTGTTCATTTCATTTTGGCCCTCAACAACAGGTATGAATATATGTTACTTCTTTCTGTTTTTCCTGCAGGTAATCCAGAAAAAGCTTGTGATGGATTGTTTAAATCTTGAAAGGAAAGGGGCGTCTAGTCATTTACTGCAAACCGCTTTTAAGGTGTCAGTTGTATTAGCGCAGTTTTATTTTAGTGCCTGTTTGGGACCCCAAAATTTACACCTGTATCCGACTATATAATAACTCCTAATTAAGCTACCTTATATAAAGACACTATGAAAACTAGTTTATATACATACGTGATTACCTGTGAACAGGTGATGAGTAGTAATAATTATGTTAATGAAGCCATACATTTACTCTTAGTCGACATATTTATAAAACTGTGGCGGTTTGTCCATAGAAAAACCCCAGAGTCTTCGTGATTTCAAGTCCAAAAACGCTGATTTTTAAAACAATTGTGGATTTTTTGTGCTTTTTCAAAGGATTTTTAGGATTCAACGTGATTTATTTAGGATTTTATTCCATTTTAATTTTATGTGCTTGCGCATATCATTCTCCTTAAGTTGAATTGGAAATGGACTCTTTGGACTGATCATAGAACTTATTGTTGATTTTTATGTTTGTATATCTTCTCATTGATAAAATGTAATAAAAAAGACACAATCGTTAATATGTTTATATGACATGGGTAGGCATAATATTAAAAAATAATAGTAATTAAACATTATCACAGATTGTTTCGGGGACTGTTAATATTTGCCCATTAGTGTTGTAAAATTTTAGTGATAGTATTATTTTAGCGGTTAAACTCTTCCGCCTATTGCGCTAAAATAAAACTGCAGCTAAATTTTCACGGTTTACAGTAATATGAAACACTTGAATGTTTATTGAAAATTTATCTGTGACAGATTAAATAAACATCTCTAATAAAACTGTAGATTATAAGATTTTAAATGTATGGTACTGGTCCATCAAACTTTTGTTCAGAACACTTCTGTTCTAATATTTTCATGTTTGATTGAAACATGGTTGTCTCCCTTGTCTCATAATGGTAGCTTATCTGTTTGGAAATTTGGTTGAAATTGTCAAGTTGCTACATCTCTCTCTCTCTCTCTCTCCCTCCTTCCCTCTCTCCCTCCCTCTACCTCTCTCCCACCCCCCTCCCCCTCCCCAAGGAACAGAGCAGAATTTATGCAAATTAGTCTATGTTTATAATTTGTGACTGGGCATATTAAAAATATATTTTATTTATAACTAAAATTTATAGCCAAAGGTGAAAGAACCAAAAGTAGTTATTACATTGGACCCTGCTTCAGAGGCCCCCTCTATATAAAGACCACTTGTCCACTAAGTTCACTGTTACAGGAACCTTTTGCATTTCAACCAAAAAGATAATAAATCTGTCTGTCTGTATTTCTAATGTTCCCATAGGTGGTGTTTACGTACTTATTTTGCATGTATGAATTGTTCGTGTAATTTATTTTGTTTCCTCATTTTAGGCATTTAATCGAGATACAGAGTTTCATTTTAAGAATCGTACAAGACGAGATAGATTTGCCTGGGAGGAAAAACTGGATGGTCCCTTGTATACAGTTAACACAAGTTACAAATCTTCTGTGGTAAAATTGTTTATTATTATTATTCTTATTATAAAACTCCATTATTTTAATTCGAAGTTCAAAAGGAAACCATTTTAACACCTCCAGAGGAAAAAAAAAACAACCAACAACAACTCTTCCAAGGACTTACAGAAATTTAAATTAAACTTGGTTTAAATGGAAACTTGTACCTTCAGAAGCAAAATAAAAAAAAATTCTATGGAAATTTCTCTTAAAAAAAAATAATCTAATGGTACAAATGTACTTGGTGGTAGATTATGATAAGGACTATTTATTGTTTATAAACATTAAGAGTGGACCAATTTAATGCAAAGAGTGGAGTGGAGTAATGATGTATTACTGCCCAGTTATGATTTTACACTTATATCAAGGTGTATGGGAAAAAGCTGAAAGGTAATAGAACTGACAAACTTACTTGCTCAAGGAATATTAGAACCTACATGATGGGAGGTGCTGTGGTCAGATAGCGAACATTTTTTACCATTCAGTTTTTGTCAAATCCCACTCGGAACAGATCCTAGTGTGAGAAAGTTTGTCAGTTCACTTGCTGAAGTTCGGTGGTTTTCTCTGGGCACTCCGGTTTCCTCCAACATCCCAGAACTGACTGCCTCAAAATAAGTGACTGGGGTGTAAAACAACATTACTCCACTCCACTCTATGCTTCTTTTGTTCTTTTTTTGCAAATTCAAGCAGTGGAGCAAAGACAAGGTTGTTATTTTAGGACATAATTATTTTTCAAACCTCTAAGTTACATATTTATGTACAGTGTACAATTGTAAGAGAAAACAGAAAAATGCAAAGTGGAACCAGGGATCGAACCTGAGACCTCTTGCACTATAGACAAGTGCTCTACCAACTGAGCTACCCAGACCACTACTTGATCAATCTTCTTGTTTAAGGGTTTGTTTCCTTTGTTTTGATGGAGCATCATTGATGTCACAATTTAGATGTTTGTGTTAAATTAGTGTTCAGGTTATTATGTCTTTGTTTTATTATTTGTTTCAGGATACCTATGGCTGGTTAACACATTTGATAAATAGGGTAAGTAACATTTTTCTATTTGTACAGTTGTTCATGTAATGACTTTTAATTTTCAGTCAGTTACAAGTTTATTTTCCTGATGGGTCTTACTAAAATTTAAAAAAAGGTGACTGTTCTATCTTCAAGTTCTCTGCACTTGAACATTAATTTTTTTCAAGTATCTTTGACAATATAAAACAAATTGAAACATAAGGTTATGTGTGGTATAATAATAAGGCCTGACCACTTCCTGACAGGAGTGAAATGAATACCCTTCAATACCTGAAACTGGTGATGTTTCAGTATATGGGTAAAAACCTTGATTGATAAATATGACATTAATTAGTCAGTTAAACCGTCAGTCAATAAGATTTTCTATGAATAAGTTCAAAAAGAATAATTATATATCTGATATATATATATATATATATATATATATATATATATATATATATATATATATATATATATATATATATATAAATGAAATTAATTTTCTAATGAAAATTACTGTAAAATCACAAATATTTATAAGGGGATACACCATCACCAGGGGTTAGTTAGTTCTGAGTTTAAAGCTGTATTAAGTTTTTCAATTTTCTGAATTTTTTGGGGTTTTCTAAAAATATATTTTTTTAAAAAGTAGATAACTTCTAATCACGATGCGTGAGATTCATTTTCTAAAATTTCATTACTTTTAGCTGTAAATAAACAGAATCCTCTAACCGATTGGTCAATGTTTATCGATGATTAAATTATGAATCGGGAGCATGCGCATGGATGTATGGAAACCACAGTAAATCGAAAGTGAAACCTGACAAATTGTATTAATTGTCCGTCATTAATATCCAGATATATTCGCAATGTTGTCATGTATGTCTTTCTAAGGCACAAATGAAAAATTCAATGAAGTATTATGTTTAATTTATCGTATTTCACCATTTGTAAGTTGTGTTTAAATGACCGGTTTTACATGACGTAAGCATGTTCTAATATTAGATCCCACATGCTACATCTCGCTGGCAAATTATTGTTGTTTCTGTATTTATTCCATCTTTTATTGTTGAACCAAATGTAACATTGTTCATTGGGAACATCATTAATTAGATCAGCACCATTTTAATGTTTTGCCTTGAAAAACTTTATGACGCTTTAATGTAAACATAATTTTCTACTTAACTAAGGCCCCCTAATTGAATTTATTTCCACAAAACACAAACCTGCAAATTTAAACACAGGTTTAATTATTCTATTGTAAATTATGTTTTTATGTGAATAAATAATTTATTCTCAGAATTATGTATGATTTATTTATTAGTATGCCTGGAAAGGTGGATTTGAACATGTAAAGAACATATTAGATGAAGATCTTGATGCTCCAGTAAGTTTTATATCTGGCAATACACGGAAATGTATTTGAAAAAGCAGTGGTAACTTGTAAGTGAAACCTGATTAAGTTAAACCTGTCAGGTAGATGACCTTTAAACATGTATGTTTAGGTCTAAACAATAAAGTGGAGAGAGAGAGAGAGAGAGAGAGAGAGAGAGGGAGAGAGAGAGAGAGAGAGAGAGCAAGCACAGGTTCTTGCTTTTTGCCTGCCATTATAAGTATACTGCCATTATATAATCAGGGTTGAAGAAGTAAGAAATTTATGACGAGGAGGAGGCAGGGAATTTTTTTTGTTCCATACACGAGCCAACATTTGTTTATTTTATTAGTTCATTTATGCAGTTGTAAACTGTATTTTTGTAATATTCTAATTCCCAATACTGTTACAAATGATCATGCAGATCATTGTAAATTTAAAGAACATTCTGTTTGCTTGTATAAATGAGCAGAAACTAGACAGGAATTTTTCTTTTCTGTTTTTCTGAGTGTGAAATGCCTCTATCTAAAATATGTTTTCAGTATGTAATTTAGTAATATTCAGCGAAACCTGTCTGCTGAGCAATGGTTTAGACCTTAGGCCAGTTCATGACAGTGTATGTACGCTTGCACATTGACTTCAAGTCGTTCAGGAATGTATGTTCGCGTGAGTGCAAGCGAACGACCGCTATCAATATTTTAAGGTTGTTCACCTTAGACTCAAGATGGTGTCCCCCGGACAAAGTTTGTAAGAAATGGCTTAAATAAATTCTGAAACCAACATGCATTTCAATTTATATTTCAATCCAAGGGTATGGTTTCTTTCTAGAAGGGATTTGAATGATAGGATTAGTTAAAACTTATGTACATTTGTCCGATTAAATTTACATGTTGACATTTTCTCTCCAGTCGAGTGCCCTTGTCAAAATCTAAGGAAGGTTATTTTTAAAACATCTAGATGATTATGATGACTTATTTTCAACGGGAGTACTCAGGTTTGTTCAATAGACATAAAAATTGTATTCGCGAGCGCAGTGGAAAGCAACCAGTAACTTGAACATGTCTCTTGTCAGGCAGTGTATGAATGTGATATTCATCATAAATTAAATAGGTTTTTGTCTATGTTTAAAACTTCTTATATATTTTCAACATTTTCATAAACATACCAAAATCAACAGATTATTTATAGTTTTTACAATATTGAAACTTTGTAGCTTGGGTTATCTAGAAGCAAATACCAGAATTATAATTGATATACACATGTTTAATGCTTGAGCTACTTGAACTTATTTTCAAAAAAATAGATGAAAAAATAAATAAATAAATAATAAATAAATAAATAATAATGATAATACATGTATTAATAAATAATAATAAAGGAATTTTTTTTAAAAATCAGGGGAAAAAATCAAAAAAAAAAAAAAAATCAAAAAAAATAAACATTTTAAAAAAGATAAAAAATGAAAATAAATGAATCAATAAATAAATAAAAATAAAATGAAAAAATGTAAAAACAAAATTTAAAAAATTAAAAAGAAAAAAAAATGATAATAATAAAATGAAACAAAAATTAAAAAAAAAATCAAAGAAAGATTGAAAGAAAGAAAAGGAAAAAAAATTAAAATAAAAAGGCAACATCAAGATGAGTACACAGTGACACATAACAATAAGTGATCTTAATGTCTATAATTATTTATAAATGTTATTGATACTTTCAGTCAATGGCAGCTTTACTACGGCCACTAGGAATGTGTGCAGAATTCCTTAATTCCAATACTGTACAGGAAATCTTAGCACCTGGAATGGAAAGATGTATTAAATATGTACAGAACCTAGAAGAAAAAGATTTTAAAGAAAAGGTACATATCTTTCATGTAATATGAAGTCGGAATGTTCAGTTAAATCTCCATTCATCATCACCATTTGTTAGGCTGTGGGTCCTTAACCTTTATAATTTATCTTTTATTTCAGCTTTTGCTGTGGGTCCTTAACCTTTATAATTTAGCTTTTATTTCAGCTTCTGCTGTGGGTCCTTAACCTTTATAATTTAGCTTTTATTTCAGCTTCTACTGTGGGTCCTTAGCCTTTGTAATTTATCTTTTATTTCAGCTTCTGCTGTGGGTCCTTAACCTTTATAATTTAGCTTTTATTTCAGCTTTTGCTGTGGGTCCTTAACCTTTATAATTTAGCTTTTATTCCAGCTTTTGCTGTGGGTCCTTAACCTTTATAATTTATCTTTTATTTCAGCTTCTGCTGTGGGTCCTTAACCTTTATAATTTATCTTTTATTTCAGCTTCTGCTGTGGGTCCTTAACCTTTATAATTTATCTTTTATTTCAGCTTTTGCTGTGGGTCCTTAACCTTTATAATTTAGCTTTTATTTCAGCTTTTGCTGTGGGTCCTTAACCTTTATAATTTATCTTTTATTTCAGCTTCTGCTGTGGGTCCTTAACCTTTATAATTTATCTTTAATTTCAGCTTCTGCTGTGGGTCCTTAGTTTTCATAACTTAATCAATTAGTACTTTATACATGTAATAATATTTCTATTTCATTTCTGTTACAGAAAGTTGGAAGTGTTTCAGATTTATTAGCCTCTATGAAGTTGATTTGTAGACAGATGTGGCCACAGCATATAGACTCACTGGATGATCTCAGACTTGATATTGCTTTACGCATGCTTAAATCACCGCATTTCAATGCTAAAATGAATTCCCTAAAAGAGGTATGATGTACATTGTACATAAACTTACAAATTACTGTAAATTAGTGGAAAATTTCCTAGTTTCTGTATTCAGGTGATAGTCAGTGTTAATGCATGTAAATCCATAGTTAATTTAATTTTTTTTGGGTGGGGGGATATTTTTATGAATTCATAAGAAGAACAAGAGTGTAGATCTGCATTAGTTTATTTTTGGAAACATTTTTTAAAAAATAAATTTGGTTTTGTATTGGAGGCAAAGTAATTGCATACTATCACAATTTTTAATTCTTGTTTCATTTAGATTAACTTTCCTTGATATGTATTTAACATGTATGTGAAAAAAAGCAGGGTCTGGCCAAGGATCAAATCCTAGACATCCCTAACTATAGGCGAGTGCTCTTACCAACTGATTTACTAAAACTGCTTCATTCCTTCCCAGTTGTTCTTCTGTTTCCCATGGTCCTATAGGAAATCGCACCCTCAGTTTCCTTGAAAGGACTTTATATGGATCAAAATTGCCAGTTTTCCACTTCCATGGGCCACACTGACCACCAAACTGTAATGGGGAGTAGTTATAAAACAGGGTCGGACTGTGGTTCCAACTCAAAATCTTCCACACTATTTGTAAATGCTCTATCAACTGAGCTACCCAGACTGCTTAATGTATATCATTGTACCTCTGAGAAAAAACTTTCGATAAGATTTTGTAAGACTGCACAAAAAAATAGGAACAACCTTATTTATTGCATAAAAATAAACTTAATTTTGCTGACTTTAATATTTAGGTCACAAAGCTCATTGAGGATGCTACAACCAGCAAAATGCCAAAAACAGCCATTGAGGTGAAGAAAATATCAGAGTGGTTGGTTGAAAATAAAGTTCTATCCATAGCATTAGAAGGTTTGTGGTTTGTATTTCACAGATATAAAAATTATTTGTTTCTGACTTGATAATTGATATTTATAGCAAAATGTTCTGTGTTGATTTTTTAAAAAAAGATTTGTAAATTTTTCTGAAGTTTCCAAAATCTTGCAGAAGCTTAGGTTAATGATGAAAATAAATTGTTCAGAGATTGAGAATTTTCATTAAAACTTTGATTTAAAATATTTATTAAATAAAATAAATGCAAATTAAAGAATAAGAAATATAATTTATTTTTCAGGGAACATTGATCAGGCTCAGTATTGTGATAAAATAAAAGGAATTGTGGATTTTCTTGGATCTGAACTCTCGTTAGATGAATTAACAATGATTTGGAAAATGCAGGTATGTCCAGGGTTGGTTATTGTGAAAGTTTAAAAGAAAATGAACAAGTTTATATGTTTTCAAAATAAAAAGTCTGCCCTTACAAGTCAAAATTTCATGTAATGGTCCCACGGAAATAAAGGTCTGTTTTTATTTCATGTTGAATGTATCTTATTTGTGTTCGAGTTTGATATCAATCAATTTCCTGATGATGAATTTAGTCACCTTTTTTGACATTCAATAGTTTTACTTCTGAAGTAACTTATATACGATAAAAAAATCCTCTGTCAGTGGAGTAGTGTCATTTAAGCTGATGTTGTTAATTAAACTGAATTCACAACACGTGTGAATAGTTCTCAGTTTGTTTTATTGATAATTCTACCTGTGATTGTGACTTTGGAAGACATATAGTAATATGCTATTTATCAGATACAACTGATAAGCTACTTTGTTTGCAAACAGTAAAAAAAACTCTTTGTAGATTAATATCTTTTACTATGAATGTTTGAGTGGAAATTTTACATGAGTTAAAGCTTTTATAAAAAAAAATAGCTTGAAAGCCCTCTGTGTAAATTACACAGGTGCATAAATTACACAGGTGCATAAATTACACATGTGCAAAAATTACACATGTGCATAAATTACACAGGTGCTTAAATTACATGGGTTTTTATGGTACATATAAAAGTGAACAAATTAGAGTCTATATGAGCAGAGTATTGATGTTTTATGTTACAGTAGAGATTCTTTACCGGTAACTTATATTGAGGTGGATAGTTCTGAGTTGGTGGAGGGAACTAAAGTTCCTGGAGAAGGTAATTTTCTTTCTGAGTAATAAATGAATCAGAAGACATACATATAATGTAAGTTTTCTATGATTTGACATGACATAATAGATATAATTTGATGTTTACAGATAGGACAGACTAACCACGTGATAGATAATATACACACCATTATAGCAGCTGCTGCAGTCAAGTTTGATCCACAACAATTAGAACATTTATTTCTTCTTATACAAAAGGTAATGTTTCCAGCAACAATAAGATGTTAAATCAGGTTTCAATTTCTTCTACCCCTCTTCTCTTATTTATTTCTGTTGTAAAGGCTTTTATTTTTTTTAAATTTTTTACGTAGGAAAGTCGAAGACTTTTCTAGTTATGTCCTTGTTGGTAACTAACGCACCGTATCTATGTAAACAAATGTCAGTTTTCTTGAGCACTACTGTATACTAACGTTACGAAAAAGTAGACCTGTATAGCACAGCACAATCTGTGTGTTTTAAATGCATTTCTGGTTTTATTTAATTCAATTTCGAATCACACATTTTAGAGAAGAAAAGAAAGTAACACTGACAAAAAATAAATAAATAAATAATAAATGAATAAATAAAACCGCTTCCCCTACACACAGAGTTGCGGAGGAATTCGCTTTTTTCCATGTTGGAAATTTGCATATCAACTGTATTGAAAACGTGTATGAATAGATAAACGAACAACAATGATTCTGTAAATGAAAATATATTGTTCTGGATTTATTTTTTGTCCTTTTATAATATGAAAACCAAAGAAAAAGTTAGTTGTTTTTAAAAATTTTTATTAGCAAACAAGTAACAGATGTTCTGACAGAAAAAAATGCTACTTGATACGAAACTCAAGTCAGATACGAAACTACAGATGCTATACAAGTTATATCCCTTTATGGGTAAAGAAGGGAAATTCTGGGAACAGGGCTTCAATTTGAAAAAAGTTATTTCAACCTACGATGTTGGATCGGGAATGTTTACCAGTGGAAAATGTGAAAAAGAAAATGCATTTGATAATGGATAATATTCATTTTTGTAATAAATTTTACTTTCCCATGGAGAAGAAAGCCAATATTTATTACTTTCCTGTGATCAAAATTTACTTGGTACGGGAGACGGGAAATGGGAATCCTAAAGCTCTGAATTTAGTGATCTATAACAATTCATTTATGGTCGACTTGTTTACAAAATATTTCATGATTACAACTATTCTCATTATTCAATTATTTATTCAGGAAAAATTTGAATTGATAATTTTTATTGTAGAAATGGCAAGAAGAACATGATAAAATGAGAGAAAAATTACTGAGTCTGATAGGTAAAATAGGTAGAGATGCAAGGGAACCAAAGACAACCACAAGGGTAAGTGAACAACAAAAATATAGATACAGCGTATATCAAAGATATTTAATTGAAATTCCCCAGACCCCCTGTGATACCTCATAGCGTTTGTGGGGGACAATTATTTCTGTTGGCAATGGAATTGCAATAAAGTGATGTTTTCCTGTAATAAAGATGTTTTTTAGGAATATTTGATGTAAATGTTATCCATTTCATTCTGCACAAATGTTGAGAGGTATTGATCACATGTTATGCTGGAGAGTTCCATGGAAATAGGTTCTTAAAGGTTTAAGTTACTGGTTTGAGGTGGTCATGTTTAAGATTTTTGTTAAAAAGTTTTCGTTGAAGATGTATAAGCTAACTGTAATCTTTTTCCGATCTCTTCCCATATAAACTTCAATTGAGAAAATATTTTTAAACAGGAAGAATATTTAGAAATTAAGCTCTGGCCTTTGTCCTATACATTTAACTTGGCTAAGCTAAAACCATATATTGAGTGATCAAATGTTATTTATCAGTTTGAAAAGATATCAGTTTGTCAGATTAAATTTGACAGAAAAAAAAAATTTGTAGCAATGTCTGATATTATTACAAAATTATTTTTAATATAAAAGAAATTTAAAATAAAATGGACCATGATCTACATGTACATGTATTTGAAAATTTTTTGAAAGTTTGAAAATTTTTTCAAATACTATGTCAGTATGATAGTAACATAAAACATATTTATGAATTTCCTGTTTGTGTCAATTGATTCTCATATATATATCATCACTGAGAAAATGCTGCAAGTTTTTTTGAAAGGGAAATTTTTTAATTTGGCTAAGTTTATTTGACTATCAGTAAAACTGGATGCTGATATTAACTGGTAGATGGAATAAAATTCTACAATGTTTGATATATTCTACATACCGGTATACATGTATAATGCCATAATGCTATACAATTTTGTTTCAGGTGTTGGAATTACTTTGGGACTTGTCACATCTTCCTGCCTTATCAACACATTTAATAGAACTGGCTTTAGAAGAGCACCTTGCCATTCTTAGTGATTCATATAGTGTGAAAGAACAAGTTAAACGACAGTATGTTATTAAATGTATGGACGATATCAAAAAGGTAAAGTATTCTTATGCTTATTTGAAATCAGTTGTCTGTTTGATAGAGAGTGAAGTGTAGCAATGTTGTTTTTCACCTGAGGTGAGATTCTTTTAACTTACATGAAGTTGGTCAGTTTTTGCATTTTAGAGGAAACAAGTACATGTAATATGAAAATACCATCAACCTTTGACAAACTGACAAACCTTCTTCCACTTGGATCTTTCTGAGTGGGTGAACGACAGAAGGATTAGTTAATCTGTATCACTTGTTTGTATAAGGATAGTAAGAGAGGGATGATTATTATAGTTTTAGTCTGTAATATTTGTCTTCAGCTGATGATTTTTATTTTACATACATGTATTAAGGATTAATAAATCATAATTTTCATAAAAAATGTCATAAAAATACCAGATCCAAGATTTCGACTGATTATCTATCTATCTATCTGTCTATCTGTCTGTCTGTCTGTCTGTCTGTCTATCTATCTATCTATCTATCTATCTATCTATCTATCTACATAACAAAACAATGTTATATAATATGATATGATTTGATATGTTATATAATATATGATATATGATATGATATGATATATGATATGACATGATATGATATATGATATATAATATGATATACATGTATGATATGATATGATATGATATTATGATATGATATGATATGATATGATATGATAACAGCATAATAACATAACATAACAGAACATAACATTACAACATAACATTACAACATAATTTTATCTTATCTGATCTTTTAGGGTGCTTGTGTACTGCCAGCATTGAAGCAGCTACTCCATATTTGTAAAAACATACTTAAACAGAGCATTCATAAAACTGACAAGGTAAGAAGCAAAGTTACTGATCGCATGAAGTTTTGTGTCACACTTGTAATTAGGGCTCCACATCAACTGATGTGGGAGTCCTATAGTCATCACTTTCTCCTCACATTGAAGACATACCTGTGACTTGGTTGATGAATTTTTCCAAATTTTACCAGATATTGCACTTTGTCATTTTTCACAGTATAATACAACAGGCTTTACATAGGGCTTTATATTATGTGTAATCAACTCTGCCTACATTTTTCAATTGTTCTTTCTGAAACTTGGCACTTTTGTAATATAAACATTCAAGATAGTCAAAGAAAAAAAAATTAAGACTGCTAGTGGGGCTCATTCTGAATTGTCATGTATTATTGGAAATACAAAACAGTTGTCATGGCAACCAAAGATTTGGTTTTATATTTCTTGATTTTTAACCTGATAATGTTAATTACATGTATTTGATGAAAATCAATTTACTGAAAAGTTGATAACAAAGGGAATTGTTTTTATCTATAAAAAATCTAGGAATAAGAAAAAAATTGTCAAGTTTATAAGCCTTTTATAAATATTGAAACATCAAATACATGTATTTAATGGTTTTCTTTACTTTTTTAATTACAGGGTATTTTACATGATTTAAATAAGAACCATGATGTCATTAAACTGGTAACTCAGAGTATGGTCAAATGTCATAAACAGGCAGTATGTAGTGTTGGTGATGACCAGCTATCTCCTGACACTATAGTGGACAGCAGATACACACATGCTGAGGTTTGTATTTACATGTATGTTAATTTCACTTGGTCAGCTGTCTCCTAACAATAAAGTAGACATATTGTCCTGACACTGTAGTGGACAGCAGATACACACATGCCCTTGACCAGCTCTTTTCTGATGCAATATTAGACATATTGCCCTGATAGTATAGTCGAGAGCAGATACATGCATGCTCTTGAGCAGCTCTTTTCTAATGCTATATTAGACATATTGCCCTGATAGTATATTAGAGAGCAGATACAAACATGCTGAGGTTTATATTTATGTTAAAACTCTTGACCAGGTCTTTCTGACACTAAAATGGACATATTTTTGATACTACAGTGGACAACTGTTAAACGGGGGTGCATATTGGTTCTGTCAGTTCTGTGTGTCCAATTGTCCATCCGTCTGTCCACCTGTCTGTCCCCAAAGGTTTCTGTGCATTTAAAAAAAACACTATTTGTCTGATTGACTTCAACTGATACACACGTGTCAGGATTTGTGTGTATTCTAAAATGCCCAAAAATTGAAATTATAGGGGAAGATCGAAAAGTTACTTTTCTTATGTTAACTTTGTTGTTGTTGTCTTCACTATTTTGCTATGTTCTATCTCAGAATTTTAGTTTCAACATCTATGTAAAATGGTAAGAAACATAAGAGGGGAAATTATTGTTGCTTCTTGTTTTTAATTTTTACACAAATCCAAATTTCATTATTACTGATACAGACACAATTCTTTAGATCATTCCCAGCCAGTATTGAAAACCTTCCAGTTATTGTCAAGATAAAAAATTTTGACACCATTAGACATTAAATGGTGTAATCTATGAAAAAGAAAAACATGTTTTAGATCATTTAATCTGTTTATTTATAGGTATAAGAACTTTTATGGCCTATTCCTTACTGTCCCCTGGGGCCTCAGTGGCTTAGTGTGCTTACGGAATGCAGCACCTCTCATTGCGCCTCTCATTGTCTGGTTCGATTCCCACTCAGGACAGATCCTATTATGAAAAAAATTTTCAGTTTCTTTGCCGAAGGTCAGAGGTTTTCTCTGCTCACTCCGGTTTCCTCCCCCATTTCAGAACTGACCGCCTAGAAATATGTGAAAGAATTTTGACTGGGGTGTAAAACAACATTACTCCACTCCCTTCTGGCCCAAATAATGTATTATTATTTTGTGTTCAAAGATTGTCTGAGGAAAGGGAAAATATGTGTGTTTTTAAAAAGATGTGACTCATAACAGTTATTCATGGGGTGTCTATTTCCTATTTATTGAAAATATCTCTGTTTTACTATTGTTATTTACAGCATATGAATACCCATTTATCGTTTCTACAATATATGTTGCAAGAAGGTGCCTTATATTTACCATGGAGTAGGGCTCGGGAAATCTGGAATACGTTTGTTGGTAGCCCAGAAGCCTGCGAGTGGGATAGAGAGGTACAACTTACCATAATTATGTAGATAGGTTTGATGTTATAGTATATTTCATTATTCTATTCTTCAGTTGTAAATATTGATTCTCATTGAAAATATTTTAGGAGATAATCTTGTTGTGTTTATCAAATGTGGTGTGAACAAAAAGAAATGAATATTATAAACATGTACAATGTCAACATTTTGGAGTTATTAATATCGTGATATTATACAAAGATTGTGATTGGAAAGCATTTTGCTTAGGCAAAAGAGCACAGTTTACTGAAGATGAATTACTTCAAGGTTATAAAATGAGAAATAAGTACTATTTTTTATACTTTAACATCCCCAAACTTGGTTTGGGGGATATATAGGAATCTCTTTCTTTCTTTCTTTCTTATACATGTATATAGGAATCAGCTTCTTTCTTTCTATCTATTTTTCTTTCTGTCTGTCTGTCTATCCTTACTGTTTGTCCATAAATTGTGTCAGCTCCATAACTCGCACACTTGTAGATCTTTGATCAAACTTGTCACAGAATTATATCAATATGATATGATGTATTGTGTACTATATTTACATGTAGATTTGTATGTCATTAGTCAAGGTCATGAAATCAAATCTTAGTAAAAGGGAAGACAAGTATTTGGCTCTCAAGAGACAGTTCTAGTTTAATTTTCCAGTTGAAAACTGATAATGAAATGTTTAAATTGGAACTATTTTGTCTTTGTTTTTATGCAAACCGTTTACTGGGATATAATTTCTTGTAAATTTTTTGTACATATTGTACAATGTAGGTTTTTCTCTGGAATTTTGAATTACAAATGTGCTGATTTCTTAAAGCACAATTCAACATTTCCTAGGCATGTAAATTTCAATTGCATGCTGTGTTAACTTTATATTCCACTGAGTACATATTGTAGTACAGGTACATGTTAATGTATTGCAGTTTCCATGGAGATGCAAACTTACAGTGATACAGACAAGATTTTTTTTCTATAATATTGATTTTATTTATTTACTTATAGACGGGGTATGATTGGTTTAGTAAAGGTTTACCAGATTTGGAGATGGAGACACAAAGTCAGTTGTTCCAAAAAGAACTGTTAAAGCTAGATCCCACCAAGCTGAGTGATAAAGGTATTATGTTATTTAAATGTGATATAAAAGGCTGAAAAATTGGTGAAAGTGATTGGCATCCATGAAAAATAATTTAACCAACACAATTTTTTCAGTCTTTTTCCAGAAATTGTCGTCAGATTGCTTACACATGTATATGATTATCAGATACAAACAAAAAAAAAAAGAAAGAAAGAAAAGAAAAAAAAAAAGAAAAAAGAAATTTTAAAGTTAATGAGATTAATTATCCAGACAAGCAGGCTGAGATGGTAAAGCCACTGAGAGCGCAGTATAGGATCAATATCTTGGATCCATACACTGAATGTCAGTGGTCATCAGGCCTCGGGTAGACCAAATCTGACCTGGGATGACCTAGTGAAACAGGACCAGATCCAGTGATAGCAAACCCACTGGATGGCCAAGCATGGATGGAGAGAATTCGTTACTGACTGAACGGCCAGGCCTCACCCTTGTAAAAGGAATAATGTAAGGCCAAGATAATCCAAACAGGAGGATGATGATGTTGATGATAATGAATTGGTTAAGATCCATCTTAGGTACAATCTAAAGGGCAAGATTCTTTTGCTCAAATTCAGGCAATTAGTTCAGTGAAGAAAACAAGTTCCTGTAGAAAACCACTGGCCATCAGCAAGTGTGAACTGACAGAATTTTCTCACACTAGGATTTGCTCAAGTTAAATTCAAACCTAGGCAGTAAGAAATCCTTTTAATCAGAAGCACATGCTTTAGACTGCATGGCCATCAAGGCAATCAAGGCTCTGAAAATGATAAGACAGTATTGAGCAAAAGAAATACCATGTAAATCATGCCTCTACCACATAAAGCATATGAAAATGTAACCATATAATTGTCACAGAACTGATTAACAAAATGTTTGAAATGCTATTTTTGAAGTACATGTAATGCTTGAGATATTATCAGTTAGTATTATGTTATAATTGGGGAAAAAAACTGACTTTTTTATCTGCAATATGATATGTGATGATGAAGATACTTTTGTATATTTTACAGGATTTACTTGCTTTAAGAACTTTTTTGAGAATGTTAACAAGCATGAACACAGACTAAAGCCCGAAGGCAACAAGTTGGTAAGTGTATATCATACCATCAGAGTAAGATTCCTAATTATCAAAGTATTTCCAAGAGCCTACTTGATTCCGCAGGTGGAAAGTCTGTTGTAAAGAGGAAATCATAGCTACATGTTGGCCTGTAACAGAAGGTACAACCAATCTAGATGAGGGAAATAAACACCATGAGAGAAAACAAACCAATAAAATGGAGAAAGAAGTGTTTTTCATCAGTTTTATCAGCTGAAACTGTAGTTAAGAAACCTTGAGTACTTTTAAGAATTAGAAATATGTTCCCCTTTTTAACCCCAAAACAGTAGTTTCTGAGGTTATAGCAATCGTTTGGATGTGCATGAATGAATTGGGAATTTTTGTTATCTCACTTATTCAGTTCTTATGCATTGTGAATATGCTATCTATATTTAAAATCTGGTAATCCTGGCCTACATGCTACTTACTGTAAGGCCTGAAGAATTTGAAAAGTGAATGTTTAAGATTTTTGGCTTAAAGTACATGTAGCTACAGTTCTTTTATATTGCTAACAGAAATAATAAAGGTACCAACATCATAATGTGCCATTTATACTTTTGTTAATTTTCAACTGTTTGGATTCATGTTTTTTATCTTTTAAACTTTTCGGACCCAAGTGTAACTGATGAGGAATGATTTTCCGAAATGTGCACATATGGCACATCAAAATTTAACAGGTATTTGTGATATATATTTTTAAAAAAGCATGTGAGTGATGTGAAATCCACTGTTAATCATATCAACTAAATTTTATAATTCAAATTTTTGAAAAACGTTTTTTTTTTGTAGATTGTTGAGAAAAGTGAGTTATTTGGTTTGGATTATTTATGGGAGATTTGTCTAAATACACAAGATGAGAATATCGCCAGTGTTGCCATACAATTACTACTAGCTGTATCTTACACAAACTTAGCCCAAAGACTGAAAAAGGTATGTGTAATTTAAAGATTCAAAGTTTTTGAAGTGATTATTTCTTGCCAATAAGGACTCTATATTTCTATTTAATCATCATCATATGACCTGAATAGGTTTTGAAATTTTCGTGTTTCAGAGCAATTTGCATCATTGACATTTATACTTTATAACTTAATTCAGAGACTTAAATAGGGTATGTGTAATTTATTTAACTTGAACAAAGGTTTTAAATGACAAAAACGTCCAAAGTAATAACTTTTTGAACAAAAAAATTTAGAATTCTGTTGTAATCAGTTGTAATCTGCATTATGTGAGTTGAATGTATTTAAAAATTATGAGTATTGAATTTTAGCAATTTGTATGATTAACATACATGTGTCATGTGATTTTAAAAATGTGAGTAATTGAATTTTAGCGATTTGTATGATTAGGATATGTGATTTTGAAACTGAGTTTTTAATGTGAGCCCTCGAGCAATTTGTATAATTAACATATCATGTGATTTTAAAATGTGAGTATTGGATGTGAGCCCTGAGCAATTTTGTATGATTAACGTATCGTGATTTTAAAGAAAAGTTTTAAAAGTGAGATACAATTTCATTTTGTTATGTTGGAGCGAATTTTGTGACATATTGGTACGAAATTGAGGCCTCAAGTGTGAGTTACTTTACATTTTGTAAATTTTATATATAATTTGATTTTTGTCTAAAAGTGTTTGATGAAAAAGTTTGCATAGTATACAAACATGTAGATAATATTATTAAAAATATTTTCAATTCATTTACAGGACCCAGTATCTTTGCATAAAAAGTTCATAACAGAATGTTACAACAGACTTGAGGTGAGAATGCCTGTATGATCTTATGATATTTGAAAAATTAATTTTTTAGTATGAAAATTAAAAAAAGATTATAAGGACTAATATGAGTAACATCACTCTTTTACAGAGATTAAGCTAGTGTTTTTACATACTGTTAATCAGAAAATTTCTGTGTGCATTTTATTTTCGTGCAAATTCACAAGAGAAACATGAAGCAAAAATAAAACTTTCAAGAATATTTCATTTTGATATGAATTTCATGTGTGTTTGCATTGACCATCATTCTGTGATTTGAAATAAAAATACACATATATACGTAAATGTTGATACTCAGGAAAACCAACTGATGTGGAAATTTCCCAATTTACAGAACATATACAGTGTAACTTATTGAAAATTGAAGATGCAGTTTAAGAGATAATATATCACTGTATCAAAAACTGTTTAGAAAGCTTTTATTCAAAATATGTTGTTTAGTGAATTTTAATGATAGTTAAATAACTTTTTTTGTTTTTACAGGCAGCAATGATTGGTATTGGGGGTACTGTGATAGCCCAGGCCGTGCAGTGGGCTACCAAAACATTGACAGCAGCAATAGTGTCAGAGGTAGCCAATGTGCCATTACCTTCCAGGTATGTTTAAACATGAAAATTTCTTTATTGAACTAAAATATATAATAAAATCACAGGTGCTTGTTTCTGATATAAAAATAAATAAAACCCCTTGACACCACCATAACACAAGGTGTTCAACTTATGCTATTCTAATTTTTGACCCACCTTGGTTTTGGTGGTTTTTTTGTTTTTGTTTTTTTTCTCTCTATTAATTGGTAGGCAAAAAAAATATTTTAAAACTTTAGGACATTGCTTTACAAAATGGTGCATATAGGAACTGTCTTTGCTATCTGTAAACTTTAAGTTTAACACAAGTTAAACTTTGATCGACTCTTGTATAACTTGCAATTTAACACTGCAAATGGTAATCGTCATCCTGTGCTGAATCACGACTAACATTCTGATTGGTCAATACGTTTGACCTAAAAAAAATATGGACCAATCAGAATGTTTGTCATGATTCAGCAGAGGATGACGATTGCCATATGTGTTTTGGTAGGGTCAAGGGATTTTATTTATTTTAATATCAAAAACAAGCAACTGTGATAAAAATTTATTTTTCAAGTCTTAAAGTCATATTACAGATGGTTATATAGGGATTATTACCAAACATTATGAGATCTATATTTAATGGCCATTTATGTGACCTAGAAAATATTCACTTTTAAGACAGGTGATCTTCAAATAATATAGAGGTTCCTCTGAATTAAAGGGGCCTGATAACAGGTGGTCTTTTAAGAGATTGACACTTTAGCTGATTTTGCTGTATGAATTCATTCGTATCATTAGTTTTTAGGTAGAATGTAGCATTGTTTAATATCTTACACCTTGATTACGGTAAATTGTTTTTATTATTTTGTCCTGTTGTGGTAAAGGATATATGAGGTGTGTGTAATGGTTTTCTGGTGTTGCTGTCAGAGGACATTACATTCAACATGTAATATTTTATGTTAATTTTCTCATTCCTATTTCATTTCTATTCCATTTCAATTGAGTTTGGAAAGTGATAATGATTGTCCTTCAAATGAACTAAGGGACACTTTCTTTTACTTCATTTCTTCTTCTGCTTCAACCCTTGTACAGAGCATTTCTCGGAGATGATTTGTCACATACATGTACGTGTATTTTCAAAACTTCATAGGAAGACTATGAGATGTGGTTGTATTTGTGCCCTTTTGCTATTCATTTTTGAATTAGAGTCTCTATTTTAGTACATGTATAATTTATGTATTGCTACAGGTCAATAAAGTTACTAAATATAGAACGTTTGTTATGGATAGCTGAGGAATATGTGTTAAATGTAGAGGAAGGACACCACACCCAGAGAACAATTCTTCCCCATGGTGCATCATTCCATGGATATCAAATCAACTTATTCATAAGCTGCGACTCACCGAAGCATGAGTTTATGTTGGTGGTAAGTACCATATTCCATAACCAAAGGAGCAGTACTGCCTGGGGGAGTTTTTTTTTAACCAAGTGCAAACTTCCATATTCACTAGATTATGTTGGTGGTAAGTACCATATTCCATAACCAAAGTAGCAGTACTGCCGGGGGGTGTTTTCTGAACCCAAGTGCAAACTTCCATGTTCACGAGTTGATGTTGGTGATAAGTACCATTTTTCATAACCAAAGGAGCAATGCTCCATAGGGTGATTTTTTTAACCCAGTGCAAACTTCCATGTTCACAAGTTTTTGTTAGTGGCAAGTACTGTATTGTATTGAGTCAGTGAGTAATACTGCCCTTGATAATTTCAGAACCAAGTATCAATTATCATGCTCAAATGACATTGTCTGGTAAAAAATTTAAGCATATTTGTAAATTATTGCAACTGGTTATGTTTATTTTTTTTTTAAAAATGTTTTATTATATCCCATTGGTTTAATTCTGAATGAAATTAGTATAAAAACTGTATTTAAAGGCCATCTTGGGATCTACATCATATGGACATATTATAGACATTTGGTATTTTTGTATTTATGTACAGGGTTTTTTTTTTGATGAATTATGAAGCCCAGGTAGTTTTAAAATTTAGTCTTGATGGACATGTTGTCTTTATATAGAGGTGGTTGTTATTGCAAGTTTCACTGTAACTCCTACCTCAGGCCTATTCAAGATAGTGGTTGCTTTCAACTGTGTTAGCAAATTAAATTTGTATGTCTATTGAACAGACACAATTACAGAGGTGTTTACCCTCCCGGATTTTCTGTATTTATCACGGATTTGAGTCCTAACATACGTATTATGGATTCACCTTCCAAAATTACACTTTTCCGGTATTGTGCCAAAAATTATTTTCTCCCTAGGTTATTGAAGCGCTTTGCATAAGTAATATTTTTGGTGTATCCAAACGCCAGTGTGATTATGATTACTGTTGTTCGGATTCTCTCTGGACTTACCTTTACATGAGTCCGAAAGATGTCTGCTAAAAGAAAAGCAGAAGATGACACTTCTGATGTTGAGCGTGATCAGGTTTTTTGAGCTGTCTTGTTAATGTTAGAAGCTGACTTGACATACAGATCTGGATGTTTGATGTATGATATTAGGCCTGTGTCGAAATTTATGTTCGAAATTTGAAATTACTGACAAATGGTCAAAATTACTGAAAAAAATCATCATGATTACTGAAAGTTTCAAAAAGGGGTAAACACCTGCAATTTCTACCATTGAATCTAAATCATCATGAGATGTTTTAAAAATATCCTCTCTTAGATTTAGACATCGACACTTGACTGGAGTAAAAATGTCAAAACATAAATAAAATCGGGCAACTATACACAAGTTTTAACTAGTCCTATCATTCAAATCCTTTTAGAAAGATACCATACACTTGCAATGAAATATAAATCAAAATGCATGTTGGCTTGAAGTCAGAGTGAAAGTGTACATACACTGTCTTGAACGGGCCTCTTGTTTGTGTAAACAGTACAATTGGATAGCTGTTCAATTTCAAATAAAACTAACAAGGTTGCCTGCTGCATTTTCAGGAAAAATCTGGACATCCAATTTTTCTGTACCTGTTTAAAATTTAAAATATTTCCATATATAAAAAATATTTCCATACTTAGTTTAATACATTTTATTTTTCCTTCCAGTGTCATAGTAATGAAACTCTTGGATCTGTTAAGTTGAAAATATCCAACAAAATGAAGCAGTCGGCTGATAATATACAGGTGGTAGCTAAAGAAAAATTGGTGAGTAAGATCCTAGTATAAGTCAAGGTGATGAAATTGCTAGATTAAATATAGTATTTTTATCCCCTTGCAAATATAGATTGGAGGGGATATAGAATTTTTCCTGTATGTACGTACATGTATATATGTACTTGCATGCATAATAAGGTGGTAAGTGTATGTACACATGTTTCATTTTCCTTGTATACTTAGTTGTTACATGGTGAGGTACTTGTATAAGATAAACACTTTACATGATAACAGTAGCTGAAAAAATTTATTTATTTTAAATTTCAATCATTTTTTTAAATTTCATTCAACTGGTAAAGTCCTATGTTTATAGAGGCTCTCCTAAATATATCATATGATATTTTTCTAATATATAATTAATTGTTAGGGTTTAATGATGGGATTGGATTGGATTAATAATGTTTTAGGCCCCAGTCATGAATTTTTTCAATATTGAAAAGGTCAGTTAAGGTATGGTAGAGAAAACCAAGAAAACCATCTACCTTTGAAAAGTGAACTGACAAACCTTTTTACTCTAGGATCTGCCGAAGTGGGATTCTAACCGAGGCAGAGAAGTTGTGTTTAGTAAGTGTGTTTTAGACTGATACAAAAGCCCCTCCCCCCCTTTTTTTTTTTTTTTAATTAAGATCAAATTGCTAAAAATGTATTCATATGATTTTCATTTTCATTTTCATTGTAAAGCTTGGAGTAAACAAAGATCAGAAGTTGCTACATCAATTAGAATTTGAAGACAATCAAATGATACAAGTACGATTAGCCACCTCATCAACTGTCCAATCATCGCAAGTCAAAGAGGTAAGTTATCTCCCTTTGAGTTAAAGTCATAAGTTAGAATTTTTACATCAAATGGAAGTGATTCCGTTTGTCATTCCATGAGTATGTTTTAAATGAATGCCTGATTTCAATGCACTGGTCTATAAATTACCTATCTTGTTTCATAATGTATCATTATTAATATTGAACTCATAAGTTTGTATGATTTTACTAAATGTTGCATGTGATGAATGGTCAAAGCTATTATTTCTGAAGGTAGAACTTTTATATACAGTAGAAAAAAAATAACTATTTATCAGAATGGCTAAGATTTTAGTTCTATTATGCATGTTATTTTTTTCTCTTTGCATTTAAAAAAACAAAGATATTTTCATGGGAACATGTTATATGGTTATCTTAATTCTTTAATATACAGTTCGGTTTGCCTCAGCAACCCTGGACAATTTTTTTTTTTGTACATTGTCCAGGCATTTTTTAGGGGAAAAAACATATTAAGAGACCCAGCTCTGTAATGCACAATACAATTTTTAAGAAGGTTTCAGAAAGTGTTTAAAATTTATACAGGAAATCTATAAGTGGAAAACTTGAGGATATGAATGAGGATTTTATACTTTTTTTTTTTTTTTTTTTTTGAAATTTTAATACACATTGTTAAAACCTTTGCATTTATTGAAACATTGTTTAATAACTTGCATTTTTACCTTTTTAATGAGTTTTAGAAATGCCTTTGGAAAAATTTCAAACATGAATAATCAAAGGATTTATGTACTATCTGATCTTACAATGGGGGTTTGCCAGAGCACCAAATGATCTTTAACTCATAATATTTATGTGTAATGTAATGGAAAATGTTTATTACACACAAGGATTTTTTAAAATAATTATTGGGGGGGGGGGGGGTTGGTTTAGGTGTTAATATTCAATTGAAATAGCCCCTGCCCATCCCCCCCCCCCCCCCCCCCCCCCCCACACACACACATACATTGCAGGGTATGATGTATGATGGCAAACCAAATTTAAAAAAATAAAAATAATAATAATTAAATAGATAAATGAAAATAGAAAATAGAAAAAATTGATAAAAAATTTAAAAAGAAAAAGCTTATGTCATTTGACATACTTTTAGAATGTAAAAACTTAAAATTATGGTTAAAGTTTAATGACAGACTAAATGTGCCAAGGATGGGGTTCCATTATTTTGATAATTTATGTTTTGAAATTTATATTTGGTAATTGATATATCGATATACACATATGTATATTTCAAAATATATGTACATGTATATTTAGATTCAAGACAGTTTAAGATTAAACGAGGTAAAAAAATTGTAATTTTATTTCTTATATAGATATTTTATTTTACTTCTTAATTTTATATCATTTTATATCCTGTGTAGAGCTTTGTTTGTATTGATCTTTACATCCCAGAGAGATACTTTGTGAAGCTTTTTAAAAAATGTTATGATTTATCCTTTTCTAAAGACAAAAAGGGTGAAAGGGATTTTATCCTTCTTCAGATACATGTATTTATTTCACATTCATATAATATATACCTGTAATATATTTTATATTAGAAGGTTATTATACAATTTACTGTACAATATGGATTTTTATTGGACAAGTCCATGTTGTGTAGAAAAAAACGGTATTGGACAAGATGCCGTGTCAAGTTCAATACGGTTTTTTCTACACAACATGTACGAGTCAAATAAAAATCCATATTGTACAGTAAATTGTATAATGACCTTTTTATTATACATCTTAACACATCATTCACTATTTATTATTCACATTATCGACATTATCATCTGCGCTAAAATTCATACACCCTAAAATTCGCACACATTGAAATGTAAAGACTGTTGCTATGAAACTAACTAACTAAACTTAACTTTAATAAAAGTAATATTGACAGCTTTGCAATTAATGCAGATGAAAACATAAACAATAAATTGATCATTCCCCTTTGTATCATGGCTTTAGAACCTAAATATGTACGCTTTAACGACTTGGTCAATCGGGTTATTATGAACTGATCGCATAGTATTTGCGTGCCAAATTGCACACAAAATACGGATTTTATGTTCGGTCGCGACCGTCCAATATGGGTTTTTGGCACTTGAAATATGGGTTTTTCTGTACGGTCATACAATATGGCTTTTTCTTGTATGAAATACACGTGATAGTAATAGTGAATTATTATTGGGTTACAGTTATTAGATGTATAATAAATATATATATATAGTGCATGTTGTTGTCATATGAAATATGGAAAAAAAATACTAATAAATGTATATATTTATCAGTATAGGACTAGTATTCATGATTTAGTACTCATCTTTAATAAGGAAGGTCTTAACACATAGTTTTACACATATAAAACTTTTTAACTATAGAATAATTTAAAATTTTTCATATAAACTGGTAAAATATATGGTCTTTTCTGTATTTTCAAATTGTTCCTAAATTGCTGTTTAACAATTTTTTCAACTTTTTATCAAGTGTTAAAGAAATCTCGTTTCTTCTTTCTAAGTTTAATGTAACTTGAAAGTCAGTCAAGTGTTCAAATAGAGATCATTTACAGGGCTTATTCAAAGTGAAAAAGATAACTATTTCCTATGCAAATCATGAACTGCACCTCAGCAAAAATGGAAAGTTCAAAGACCTGTCTTCTTTATCTGATTGTAAATTAACTTAAAATGATCAATATGCCTGTCAAAAGGTGTGTTCAACAAAGCATTTGCTTTTCACTGCACTCACGCTAACATTTTTTATGTCTGTTGATTGGACACAAGCATTATCATTGAATCTAAGTCATCATAATCATCCAGAGGCTTTATCAATTATATCTCTGAGATTTTGACAGACACACTTGACTGGAGAAATAAGCCAAAATATAAATAAATAGGGCTTCTTTACATGAGCTTTGATTACCATATTTCTATCATTCAAATGCCTTCTAAAAAGTTACCATACACTTGCCCTGAAATAAATATTTAAAAGGCATGTTGGATTTAGAATTTATTAAAACATGTCACAAACTTTGTCCATGGGACGCCATCTTGAATCTAAGTACATGTATTTAAACAGCTGTCCCTTGTGTGCACTTGCACAAAAAAAATTGCTGTTGAATGGGATGCTTATTATTTACTCTTGAATAGGCCTCAGGTTTCACAGTCAGGTGATGGTATAATTTACTTGAAGTATTAACTGTGGTGTGTGTAATGTTTTTATGGATGTTTCTGTGTGCTGTCATAATGAAATAAATGTATTCTAATTAAATCTTAAGTGTGTATGAATTTAAGTAGGCCAACTATCAGTAGCATTTCCAACTGGTAAAACTGGAAACCAGAATTTGACATAAATTTACTATTACCGACATCATTAGATATGGAAAATTGAGAATTTTATCATACGATATTGTGAGCATCAGAGGCTCAAGCCCCCAAGTGGCAAAGCGTCTTGGGGTTGCAAAAGGCCCTATGCAGGTCCCAACAGAGCCCTGTTAGGGGTTCTTGGGTGTGAAGCCCATCAAATTTTTAATTTTTCTGATGGCCACATTTCTCTCTCTCTCTCTTTCTGTCTGTCTGTCTCTCTCTCTCTCTCTCTCTCTCTCTCTCTCTCTCTCTCTCTCTCTCTCTTGAATTATATAAAAGGGGGGGGGGCTTGGATTATTTTACATGTTGTGATGTAACATTTTAAAAAACACATCTTTAGACTTTCATGTATTATACATGCCACTTTAATTTTGCATGCATTCCACTTTTTGGATTTTTATTACTATAATTATTTTACACCTATGATACTGCATAACTTGCAAGGCTGGTGGGCATGTAGTTGCTTTAGAAAATTTACTGAAACGTATTGAGATTAACTAGATGATCTGTCCAGTTGAATGGAGATAGTAATTTATTTGGTTTACATTTATAGCTGTGATTTTGGTCTGTCAAACATTATATATATGTTTTTTATGGTACTTAAAATCATTAAATTTCTTAATTAATCTATTACAGCCTCCAATGACTCCTACATCAAAACAAAGTTTTGACTTTGAGCAAGAGAAGATGTTACCTGGTTCAGTTATGGCTAGTGGTGGTCAGGTGTTTGAGATGATGTATCAGCTAGCTGACCTAGAAGAATCCAGGTAGGTTGAATACATAAACAGTGATTTTGCTATGGTTTTTAAAAACTACCTTCCACCTTTTAGATTGGGAAAATTTGGACCCTTTTTATGTCACACATTACGCTCAAAATTCCTTGCAAAGATTTTATATTGTGACAATATCAACATTTTTTGTCTATCAGAACAGTTTTGGACAACTGGATTTAACTTAAAATATTTGATTGTACATGTATGTCACTGTTGCCTTTTGGGGAATTTTAGTTGTCAAATTGGGAAATTTAATGGGGAAACTACCTTTATTCGGTAGTAATTTTAGGCAAACAAAACCACTGATAAATCATAAAAATCATAACCTCATGAACAAATAATGAATGGATAAAGGTTAGATTGAAATGACATACATGTATTTTAAAAAAAATGGATGGTAAAACTTCTTTTGTTCCACTGTCTTGATGGCTCATTGGTAGAGCATCCACTTCAAAAGTGGGTGGTCATGGTTTTAAACCCAAATGGGTCATACAGAAGACTTTAAAATTTGAGGTACTGCTTCTTTGTCCGGTACCACTACAGTTGGTAGAGTGGGAGGTCAAGGGTTCGAACCCCGGCCAGATCTGACTTGAAAATTGGTAGTGACTGATTTTTCATCTAGCGCTCTGCATTTAGAAATAAAATTCTTGAGGTCTTTAGGATGAGACCTTAAAAACGGATACCCCGTGTCACGACAGGCCTGATACATTAAAGAACCCTCCCTGTAAATTGCCCTAAGTGCATTGTAAAGGTCCAAATTTCTGCCACATCATCTAAAGATGGTGATGTCTCGTTATAAGTGAAATATTCTTGACTGGGACGTAAAATCCCATTGAATCAATCTTTATCTGGTGCTTGGCATTGAGGACAGTAACTGATTTGGTGAGCTAGCACCTAACAAAAACTCCCCCTGAGTGCATGTTAGTTTAGGGCAGACCACAATACACAATCGCATGGATGGAGAGTGTGTGTGTGTGTGTGTGTGTGTATGTGTGTGTGTGTGTGTGTGTGTGGCATTACATACTTAACAAGATTTTTGTTATATTTGCTTCTATTTTGAAACAGCATTTTAAAAATTGTCGATACATAACAAAACTTCATTTTTCCAGAATCACCTCTAGAGTTCGAAAATTGTTGATGTTGATTCCAACAGATCCAACAGTCTCTGATAGCCTAGAGTCTATAAGCAAAGTAAGTCACTAAAATTATATCTACTATACTAGAATTATATCTACTAATCTTTACCATACTAGAATTATTTCTACTAATCTTACTGTAAAATCAGTTATAAGTCTGGTTTGTGGAAAGTGAGTAAGAATGAATCAAGATGGTGGGCGAAGAAATCACTCCTAATTCAAAAGATTTGCTCTCAGACTGGTGTCAACCAAAAGCGAAATAAATTTCACCCAGTAAATTTGGAAGCTCATTCCCTGTTGGGAGCCTCTTTTTGACATACACCATCTTAAAAAGTTGTTCATTGCATGTATATCGTTAATGTTTTGATACCTATTTAGAAATCACATAGATCTACTGTATGTTTCTGAAAAAGAGAAGTCACTTTTCCCTGTCATGAGGCCTGTGCAAACTGATATTTTAAAAAGGAAATTTACAAGGAGATTCTTTGTGATTATGCTGAAAACTAAGACCCTGTGTTTTATTGCATGCTAAAAAAACCTCTGAAGAATTTGAGAATGGTAGTTAGCTTTTTACTACAAGTACAGATCGGGTGGCATAAGTTCATTCTTTTGAATTACTAACTTTCATTATTTCATTTCTTTAACTTTCGTTAGTTTAATTTTATCTTTTGTTGAAATCCAAGCCCTAAATTCATAATCATTCACTCAGTAGACTGAAAACTTAACTCAAATTAGGGAAAGTTTCAATTGTCAATTTTAGGCCATTTCACAGTTAAAATTAAATTGCTAATGTTTTATTTTAATTGTTTAGCATAGGTTTGTTGAATAAATAAACTAGTGTCTCATAAAACTTAAAATTTTGAAGTAGCGATAAGAGAAAAAATGGGAATATTTTAGTTGAGTGTATACTCATTTGAGTGAATGGTTATGAAACTGGGGCCTGTTCATCAAGTAAAACACTAAATTATCACTTTATTTTCTACAGGGACTTAAAAAATGTTTATCAGGAGAAGACTTAAGTCCAAGAGCTAGTCCAAGAAAATCTACATCAGCAACTCCAGTCTCTAGTCCGAGGCAATCACCCAAAGAAATACTCAAGTCCTTATTTGATGCTACTGCACAGGAAATGTCAGCATTTAGAGTTTTATATAATTTAGAGGTTGGTACAGAAAGTTCACTAATTTTTATTCATTTATTTTCTCTTGCAGACATTGTTTGTTTGTTTTTTTTTTTCTTCTTCTTCTTTTTGTATTAAACTTAAATTTTCTTTCTTCAAAAGCATGAAATTATATCATGTTTACCTTGTTTTAATAATTATTACAACATACCAATGATGGATTATTTGTCATGTTCATCATGAACATCAGTAGGACCTGGTGTAAAAGTTTTCATTGAACAAGATTTGTGGATTTACTTTCCTAATGGCTCTTAATTTCTCAACAATGTTTTATTATACATGTGACTGAACCCTTTGTAAACCAAACCTGATTTGTAGTCTCATTGCAAGAGACTTCAAACTGAATTGGCCTTTTCCTATCTTATAATCTATATAAACTTGGTTTATTTTTCATGAAACCTTGCTAGGAGTTGTCTATTGCTGTTGCAGAGTGGTCAATAGCACTTGATTACAAATCACAGCACCTCATACTGGTTAAGTTGAAATACTGTCTGATATATCCTAGTGTGAAATAGATTGTCAGTTTACTTTTTAAAGGCTGGTGGTTGATTCTTCAGTTTCTTCAACCATTCCAGAACTTGTGTTTCTTTATACACATGTCTGTGAAAAAGTCTACACTAAGACGTAAAACTAAATTATTCCACTCATCTTGAAGATATAATTTAAGCTATGAGACAAGGTCTTTAATTAATTTATTGCTTTTTCTTTCACATACTTTTTTGAATAACAAGTTTTTCTTTTTTTAGGTTCTTAGTAGTAAATTGATGCCTACAGTGCATGATGTTGGATCTTCAGCGTTTTCAGAAGATTTCCTCAATGCTGGAGGCTTACAAATGGTTGTCAATGTGCTACAGCCCGAATCATTACCATCGGAAACAAACTATGTTATACGTCAGGGATGTTATTCTATATGTCTTCAGTTAGCTAGATTTTTATTATGTGGACAAACTGTTACTGGTGATTCACTAAGTGTTGTAAAAATTAACGATGAGACCAAAGGAGGGGCCATTAGTTTATCAACAACGCCTGCTGGACCTACGTCTCCGCTAACTATCAATGTTGAAAAACCAGTAGGCACGCATGCTGTTCAGGTAATTCTTCCTTTTTTCGAGAACATTTTTTTTTGTTGTCAGTGTTTTACAGGTAAATACTATGTGATATAAGATAAAAATATAAAAATACAAAATTTTGGGCAGAATACATTTATAATTAATTTACCTACATTTTGGCATACCGTAAAAACCCATGTAGTTTACATCCTTTTTTTGGTAAAATTAAAATAAAAGTTTAGGGAGTGTGTAAATTGCATGAGTAGATTGTTTCTGTGTTTTTTTTTAGCTCACCTGAGCACAAAGTGCTCAAGTGAGCTATTGTGGTGGGTCATTGTCCGGCGTGCCGTCGTGCGTCGTGCGTCAACTTTTGATTGTTAACACTCCTGAAGCCACAATTTAAGTGCAATCTTAATCAAACTTTCTCAGAATGATCCTCTTGACAAAAGCTAGCTCAAGTTCGTATATGGGCCATGTTGGGTCAATAAGTAGGTCACTAGGTCAAATTGTAGAAAAACCTTGTTAACACTCCTGAGGCCACAATCTAAGTGCAATCTTAATCAAACTTAGTCAGAATGATCCTCTTGACAAAAGCTAGTTCAAGTTCGTATATGAGCCATGTTGGGTCAATAAGTAGGTCACTAGGTCAAATTGTAGAAAAACCTTGTTAACACTCCTGAGGCCACAATCTAAGTGCAATCTTAATCAAACTTTGTCAGAATGATCCTCTTGACAAAAGCTAGTTCAGGTTCGTATATGGGCCATGTTGGGTCAATAAGTAGGTCAATAGGTCAAATTGTAGAAAAACCTTGTTAACACTCCTGAGGACCCAATTTTAGTCCAATCTTCATCAAACTTAGTCAGAATGATGCTCTTGAGAAAAGCTAGCTCAAGTTCGTATATGGGCCATGTTGGGTCAATAAGTAGGTCACTAGGTCAAATTGTAGAAAAACCTTGTTAACACTCCTGAGGACCCAATTTTAGTCCAATCTTCATCAAACTTAGTCAGAATGATGCTCTTGACAAAAGCTAGCTTGATTTTGTATATGGGCTATGTTTGGTCAATAAGTAGGTCACTAGGTTGAATTATATAAAAACCTTGTTAACACATATGAGGGGATCCATTTTAGACCAATCTTATCAAACTGTCTCAGAATGATGCTCTTGACAAAAGCTAGCTCAAGTTTATATATGGGTCATTTTGTGTCAATAAGTAGGTCACTAGCTTGAAATATAGGAAAAAATCTATTTAAGAATAGAAACTCCAGTTTGCCAAAATCAAGCTGAGTGTACATCATTTTCAGGTGAGCGTCCAGGGCCTTCATGGCCCTCTTGTTTGTTTTTTTTTTTTTTGTTTTTTGTTTTTTGTTTTTTGTTTCTAAAATTTTTTTCTTTGTTGACAAAGTTTTCAAAATGTAAACATTTGTACCGTTGTTCAAGAGAATGACATTGTTGCTTTTTATCTATCTTTCTGCATTTAATTGCTTTTTATCTATTTTTCTGCATTTAATTTACAGTATCAAGAGATTTCAACCAGGTTTTTTTTGCTAGAGAAGTTGCTTGAATTCTTTACCCCACTCTTGTTTCTAAAATGTATCTCCATCTAAAAAATTTACCTATAGCCAATGATGGATCAGTTTCCTTATTTGAAACAACAGTATAAACTTTAAAAATAATTGTTTTTTTTGTTTTACATGTATTTCATGTATGTCATCATTTGTTTAGTTAAATTATGGTCTTTTAAGAAATTGGATGATAAATCAAGGATGACTTGTTAAGAAAAACTTAAAAGAAATAAAATTTCGGACTTAAAAATCTGATACCATAAGCAAGATAGCACGTTTATTGAGTGGCATTAAATTAAAATTTCATTGTATTTTTTAATCTTTTTTTCCCATTTTTTAAAAATATTTATTTTTCATAACCAGGCAGTTGTTTTAAACTGAACACATTTTAAAGATAGAAATTTATTTCTTCCATATCTGCTCATGTGAGATAGGGTTTTCCCCTATGTGAGAAATGTGTATCTCACATGGGCTTGACGTCACAGTTACGTGACAACCACATGATGTCATCCTTTGAGTAAATGATGTCATCTTGCGGGAAAATGACAGCCGGACCTCCAAAATTTAGAAATTTTAAATGCGTTTAAAAATGTTAATACTCAGATTTTATAAAAAATAACTTTTTCTTCAAGTTTATACAATGGGTTTAAACCAAAATTAAATAAATCTATCGTGATGGTCATATTATTTTTATATAGAATGTTGAATAACAGAGTTAGATTTTTCAAACATGGCGCCCATGGATATGTAAATCATATTTGAAGCCAAAAATTGACATTAAAATGGAAGAAAAAGAATCCATTATGAGTTTATCCATGTAGGATAGGGAAATCTCACCCTCCGGGTTGAATATTTATGTCAGAGACTCTGCAAGCCTCGTCTCTGACTGAAATATTCAACCCCTCGGGTGAGATTTCCCTATCCTACTCATAATGGATTCTTATATTCTTTTGTCATTTGTTTTACAATCAAGACTGCCTGATTCAAGACTGAAATTACATTTCTAGAAAATAAATTTAAGTTAAAATTTGACTATTTATTTCAGACAATGGGAGTTCATGATTTCACTGATACAGTGTCATGCTTTATGAGGGTTACGTGGGCAGCAGCTGCTGGGAGATTACACACCTTAAGTAGTTCTCAACCAATCAGAGAAAACGCCTCAGGTTATGGATGTGGTCGTCGCAGTAGGCAAAGCAGCACAGGTGCCATATTTATCTAAATCCTAAAACATATATATAGTCATTTTAAAATATTATTTTTCATAAGTTTTTTTCTGATCAACTCAAATCAATTATTTTAATCATTTTTGTTCATATTAATTTGTGTTGTATATTTCTTACTGTGTCCCCAAAAAGAATTGAAAACACATTGGTTTTGTTTCATTTGTTACATTTTCTTCTTCCTCCACTTCATCACTTGTCCAGATAGTTTTTCAGGGATGACTTGCATTACATTTTTAAAAAACATCATAGGAATAATCATTTATAGATGCATCTGTGTGTTTTCTTCTTCTTTAAAGGACAGGGGTTCATTTGGTTCATTTTTTAGGGTAATTTTTTTTTTTTTACAAGATTTGGACTCAAATGGGTTTTGTATTTGGGACATGGTTATGGAATCTCTTTACAATACATGCTTGTTTTTATAGACAGTATATAAAAATGAGTATATTTCCGTTTTATCGTACATGTATGTTTTGAAAAAGTCAATAACAACCATTTATTTTTATTATATTTTATAGCCAGTACTGCCAGTACAGGAAGTGGTAGCGAGAGTGATTGTCAGAGTCTACATGCTGGTGTATGTGTTCAGCAGAATAAAATATCTACCCAAGATTGTAATATAGCTAAAGAAGCTTTAGAAATACTTGTTACATGCCTACAGTTACGAAGCGAATTAATAGGTAAGTACTCAAAATTTTACATTTTGTCATTTTTAAAACGAAATGTTTTGGTTTGTTGATTTTTGCCAAAAAGACATCTCATATTATAAATATGAATATGAGAATGAAGTTTAAGGGTATTAGTTAAAGAAAATAAATCACAGACTTAATTTCTCTTTGGAACTACAAATTTTTGTAATGGGAAACTTTAAATGCTGTAGTTTGCTATAAAGTGACATAAAATCTTTTACAATGACAGTAATATCACCAATGTGTCAGCTTCACCTGCATATAAAGATATGAAAGTTAATTGTTTTAAGTCAGCTTTAAACTTTATTTGAACTTTGCAAAAGCTAAAAGAGCTAAGTAAAGACATCTAGTTCACAAAAATTGTTGTGAAATATTTACTAGTACTTTGGAACTTGTCCAGTACATCGATACCTAAATATGGATTTATTGCCAGTATATGTTCAGTCAGATTTTGGAATTATAAGTGGGTTTGGTGATAAATAAAAGAAATAGACTTTAGGACTTTAAAATAATTTGGCAATAAGAGAGGTGGCAAAGTTGTCAAGGAACATTTGAACATTTTTAACTGTTTTTCATAGAGAAATTCACTGGCTGTTTATTTCTTACTTTTTAGCATTATTTTACTCACTACCATGTGTATCGGACTTCATCATAGATATATTAGTGGGATGTTCACAGTCAGACATCAGGAATGCAGCACATGATCAGTTTTATATTCTTAGTCAGACACAAGTCTCGTCACCAGAGGGCAGCACTAATCACCAAACACCTCATCAATTTATGTTGTTAGTTCTACTCAAGGCTTATCTCCCTTTCTGGGTGTCATCTTCCGTAACTCGTGGTGCTAGTCAAAGGTTTGTTGTTTTTTATTTGTACTATTTTATTAATTTTGTATAATATTTTGCTCATTAGACCTTGATTTAATACTGTACATAATCATCTCTAAAATGATTTTTTTTCTATACTTAAAACTGGAAAATTTAGAATCTTTAAGAATTTTATTAAATGTTAAAATATACAGGCATTTAAAGTGTCATTTTGAAAATCACTTCAAGCTAATAACATCTGTATTAGTTTTATCAAAAATAATTATTCATAATTCCAAAAAGAGAGTACCAAAATTTACCTAAATTTAAGTTTAGAAACTGGAGCAGTACAAAGTTGCGAAATGCTACCATACTCACAGCATCTGCATTCAAAGATTTTAAGAAGTTTGTCTTTGTACAGGTGTGCTGTGTTTTTCTGAATTTTTCTAGTAATTTGAGTGGTGTTGAATATCAAATCTATTTTAAGTGGTTAGCACTGACTGCACACATCAATGTTTAGCTTTGTATTAAACTCAGCATTATACTGTGTGTAAATTTTTATTCTAATGACGTATACATGAATTTGAGGATGTCAGGAGGTTCTCTACAGCCCTCACACAGAATGTTTTACAATTATTTATCTTTCATCAAAATTTGCACATTTTATGAATCACTTCAAATACTGGTACAATGTATCTAAATAATTTACATGTATATTATGTATTCACATGGAAATAAAAAAAATTGCAAAAACATATTCTTTTTTATTGTGTAACAGACTTGTTGTAACTTTATGATTATTATTATTTATTTATTTTTGTGATTTTTCAGATATCTTAATCAGTGTTCACAGTATTTTGATCTGAGGTGTAAACTTTTAGAGAATCTCTCTGGTAAGCTAAATACACTAAAGAACCTAGTCACTTAACATCACTCCAGCAAACATGTTTAAACCAACATTACACTTGAAAACATACGAATTTGACAAAGTAAAAAAATGGAATGACAATAAAATTTATACCATTATCATACTCAGCTGTGTACATTGATTGATAGGTTGATTTAATTGTGGTTTTATGTCCCAGTCAAGAATATTTCACTATATCGAGACGTCACCAGCTATAGGGAAGTGAGAGAATTTGGACCTTTGCAGCATGCTTAAGGCAATGTGCAGGGAGGGTTCTTTGACGTGCCATGCCTACCTTGACACAGGGCATTGGTTTTTAAGGTCTCATTCAAAGGACCCTGTGACTTTCATTTCTGAATACCAAGTGCTTGGCAAAAGAACAGTCACTACCAAATTTGGAGTCTTGGTTCGAACCCTTGACCTCTTACATATGAAGTGAGCACTCTACCAACTAAACTACCATGGTGGTCAGTCATATACATTGACAAAATGTATTATACTATTATTGATACCTATATTTTTATTGATATATATGTATATATGTGTGTGTGTGTGTGTGTGTGTGTGTGTGTGTGTGTGTGTGTGTGTGTGTGTGTGTGTTTGTGTGTGTGTGTGTGTGTGTGTCTGTCTGTCTGTCTGTCTGTCTCTCAGTTATCTTGTGGTTTCCTGATTGTAACTTAAGAACAGTCAAAGGTTTACTTTTCAAACTTGAAACATTTGTTAGAACTAAAGCATGGATCAAGTTAAGTTTTTAACACTATCCCATGTTTAAATAAAAAGCAAAATGAATGGGATTAAATAAAATATTGATCAGTTTATAATTAATAAATAAGAAAATATGATTAAGCAAATTTATTGGATTTTCCATGAAAAAACTGGGATGTTATTGATTTGGACATGACATAAACTTTTGTAGAAATTGCTTAGATTTCTACCTTTTACCAGATATCAAAATTTTAATGGTAAAAATGTCATATGAAGATCAAAACTGTCCCTTTGTTTTTACTGAAGTAAGGTATAAGTGTCATAATTTTGAGTTAGAATAGTACCAGAATGCAACTTGCCTGATGTTAATTCTTTCTTCGGTTTTCAGTGGAAAAATTCTAGAAAATCATATATTGAGAGACATATTTTTAGAAAATGTACAGATAGTCTATTCTTGCCAGAAACAAAAAAAATTGAAGATCTTTATTCAGGACTGAATGTGCTAAAACCAATAATATATAGCCCAACATAGTATTGATAGAATTTTTTTTTTTTCAATAAAGCCCAAGATCAATCGTATATGCAGCTGGATCTTCCATCAATGTTAGAGGATGAGATAGCATGGCTTGGTAATTTTGTTCCATCAGATGTAGATGATTTAAAAGAAACAGATAATAGTTTATTGGCGGGTCATCTCAAGTTAATGAAGACATTGTTTACTTGTGAGGGTATAGACAAGGAAGAATTTGGTAATACTTGTATTTGTTTTTTTTTTTTTTGTTTTGTTTTTTTGTTTGTTTTTAATTGCTTATACATGTATGTTATAAGAGCCAGATTGTGACCCTTTCTGAAAGCACCTTTCAGAAACATCATCAAAGTAAAATTCAGTATATAATTAATGTAGTGTAGTTTTATTTTCTGGTAAAATTTCCTTCTAAATGATTTCATTATTTCAACATTTCTGCAATGTAAAAATGTAATTTTAGTTTAAAAAAAATGAACAAAGAAACTTGTGTTTTTAATTTTTTACAGCTCCTTTTGCCATTTTTAAACTTTATATACATCATAACTTGTTTTTGTATTCTTAGGACGGACTCTAGTTTATGATTTACTTCATGAATTCCTGTTCCCAGCAGCTAAAGTCATGATGGACAGTATGAATAAAACCTCTCCAGAAAATTCCCTAGCAGATGTCAATCCTAAGTAAGTAGTTTTACCAATTCTCTGAAATACACTGTTAGCTATTTTCTAAACACAATCTAGGTGGTCACAGTGGCAAAGTGGTATCAAATGCCAACTTACAGTTCAGTTCACACACCTTTTACCACCAAGGCTGGAATCCAATGCAGGGCAGATACTGTGCGAAAATTTCCAGTTGCTAGTTCGCTTGCCATAGGTCTGTGTTTTCTCCCAGCATTCTAGTTTCTTCTTCTCTTCCTGAACTGACCCTCTCAATATAATTTAAAAAATATTTGGTGCATAGAGAGTTGAGTTGAGTAATGGTGTTTAATGTCCCAGTCAAGATTATTTCACTTATATCGAGACGTCGCCAGCTATAGACGAAAGTGCAGAAATTTTGCCTGTGCGTTGCGCTGATGGCATTATACAGCAGGGTTCTTTATCTTGCCACTCCTGCCTGTGACACGGGACCTCGTTTATTTTAAGTTCCCATCCGAAAGAACCGTAACTTTCATTTCGTAATGCTGAATGCTTGGCGAAAGAACAGTCACTACCCACTTTCAAGTCTTTGGTCAGACCCGGCCGGGGTTCGAACCCATGGACCTTCCACTTACGGAGCGAGCACTCTACCAACTGAGCTACCGCAGTGGTTTTGGTGCATAAAAGTTCATACATATATTACTTCAATTCACTCAAATGGTAATTCTTGGGATTTGCCAAGGAATATATTGGATTTGTAATTTACAGTTACTATATTTCATTATTTTTTTTTTTTTACATAGGTGCAATAGTTCAGAGTCTAGAATAGCAGCTTATGATCTTCTTATTGAACTGGCCTCTGGAAGTCTTCCTATCCTAAAAGACATTTGTAAACAGCTTATTGAAATGCATCATCTACCTCAACCTGATTGTGCTAATGAATGGGAGGTAAGTCATATCAATCTGCAATCATGAGTGTTACAAGCCCAAACAATAGGATCCAGAGACCCATTTAAGACAGTGTACATATGCTTTTACTTTCTCTCAAGCTGTTCAGAAATGATTATTCGCACAAGCATTATGGCGACCGCTATCACTATCATAAGGTTATTCACCATAGATTCAAGATGACGTTCCTTGGACAAAGTTTCAAGAAATGTTTTAATAAATTCTGAAACAAACTTACATTTCAATTTATATTTGAAAGCAAGTGTACGGTGTCTTTATAGAAGAGATTTGAATGATAGAATTAGTTGGATGCCTGATTTAATTCATATTTTGACATTGTTTTTCCAATCAAGTATCATTGTCAAAATGTAAAAAAGATTATTTTTGAAGCACCTGGATGATTATGATGACTTAGATTCAATGTGTTTGCTTTTGACTGTTCAACAGACATAAAAATTGTATGCCCAAGTGCAGTGGAAAGCAATTAGTATCTTGAACAGTCCTCAGGTCTTAGACATTAAACATGTTGAGATAGATCTTGCAAAATCCAAGTATACCTGTAAAGTTTACTGTGGAGGTAAATGTTTTTTTATTGCATGGCTGTTTTATATTTTTAGTTCACAAAACTGTACCATACAAAGCATAAGTGTGTATTAATTATTCAATTTCACTCAGCTTAAGGTCTGTCCAAAGATGGAGGTGACTAAAAGATTTTTTATTCACTCCCTCGTATTTTTTGTGACATTAAACTTGAAAAATGACATACCATATAGTGGGTTATTTTAGTGGGATTAAATTTGGGTAAGTTTGACAAGAAAAAGTCAATTGAAAATTTTAGTGTATTTATTTTGGCTATCTAAAACAACTCACTCATGGTCAACGGGTATACAAAAATTTTCAAGATTTTTATTTTCGCCATTTTAATACTACCTCCAAAATTTACAATATGAAAATAACCTGCTACATGTATATAGTAATGTAATTATATAAATATAATATCATGTAATATTGATTTTATAAAGATACATGTACATGATCATGCTCGTTGTGGTTTTGTTAGGTTACATAATATATTTGAGTACAATATTTATTCACCAGTACTTGCCACCAGTAGACAGTGGTGCTCATTGTATTTTTTTTTATTCCATGATATATTTGAGTACATTATTTATTTACCAGTACTTGCCACCAGTAGATGGTCGTGCTCGGTGCGGGTTTGTTGGGTTACGTAATGGTGGAGCTACGTGTTACATGAATTCTGTTATACAGCAGTTGTATATGATACCTGGTATACCTGAGAGAGTATTATGTGTGGATGAAGATAACCCAGATGAAGAAAGGTAGTTATATTTGGCCCATTTTCATATTTGTTTTCTTACTAAGATTTTCCAAACAGAAATTTAACAAATTTTTGATGAATATTACGACTTCAATATTTAATAATTTATATCAAGAATATGACAAATTTAGAATTTAGATGAAATAGTTTGAAGTGATTTTTCTAATGAACCATTAAATTTCTGAATTTCTTGACATTTAACAAAATTATTTGGATATTTTAAATTTTCCATACTTAAATTAAGGAAACCTTAGAAAAAGAAAGATTTTTAAACTGTGTTGAATTTTACTACAAATATTGTATACAGTTCAAACCTTCATTTAAATGAAATACAGTAAAACTGTAACAGAATCAACATCTACAAAAAGACCATTTATTCATTAAGACAGTGTTTTAAGATCTTTTTTTTTTTTCCTTTGATTTATATCTCAGCCATAAATTATCTATATAAGCCATCTGTCTACTAAGTCCATATTTCTTAGGTTTTGTGGGCTGGCTCAATACATGTAGTAGGTTTACATCAGGGCTCAGGAAAACTTTGACTGAGGTGTCGGACATTTTTTCAAAGCAACTGTACCACCGACGATCGACGATGCTGTGAAAAGCAAAAAAAAAAAAAAATAAAAACGTTGTGACTGACTTTGTTTTTTAAAAAGATTTTTATATATCAATATACAAGTTTTTAAAAAGGGTTTAACTACCACGAAGTTATTTAAATATATATGGTCAGACTTATTTGTCCACATTAGTGTTGATTTTAAACTGTCGGCGTTGACGACACATGGTTTGACAGCCATCTTTGTTTATTGACAATCGCGCATTTCCGTTTTCCCGAAATTACACAAACTTTACTGAACCTCATTTTGAGACCTCTTTGATTTTATTTAGACTTTTTAAAATTATTTATTTATAACTAAACAGTTTGCCAAGACCGTACTATGCGCATTGTATTATTATTTAACATCCCGCGTGGAACCTCTTTAAAATATTCGACGACCATGACCTTCAGTTAACAGGTGTTTATGGCTTCCGTCTGTCAAGCGATGTGATTACTTAATAAACAACTTATCAACAAAAGTAATGATGATTCGGACGATGAAACAAAAGGAACAGATTGAGACCATGGATTTTAACTGATTAATGAAGCCTAATTATTATATCTGTATTATTTATTGAAAATGACTGACGGTGATCGAGTAAAAAAATTGACCGATAAACATATTTATTTATGTGTCCGATTAATTCTATTTTAAACTAAAAATGTCCGACAAGCTATACTTCACATTGGACAAAAATATTTTTTGTCGGACATGTCCGGCAAATATGACCATTTCTGTACCCCTGGTTTACATGTATATATAATTCCTGTTAAACATTTCAGTTAAAATGTCGGTCATATTTTTGTGCCTTTTTTTTTTCACCAGTATATTTTATGTGGTACAACAAGTCTTTGGACATCTTATGGAAAGCAAACTTCAGTATTATGAACCAGAAAAGTTCTGGAATATTTTTAAACTTTGGGGACAAACAATAAATATCAGAGAACAACAAGATGCTTTTGATTTCTTCCAAGCTCTAACGGATCAGGTAGGATGAACATATGAAGGTTAGTATCAGTGGATTTTGTTTGCCCAAAATCACTAAAATTTCTCAGTTGTCCATTAAAATTCCCCAAAAGCCAACAGTGACACAGTCTAATAGTTTAGGATAAATCCAACATCAACGTAAGCATGTAAAATGTGACAAGAGTTTTTAGCTGCCTCAGATCTCTTTGACACATGCTAGGTGAGACATCTCATTCTGTAGACCGTTTGGTAGAGTATATGCCTTGAGAACTGGAGATTGTTAGTGAGTTCAAACCCTGAAGGGGTTATACATAAGACTAAAATTTTAGATATTGAATCCTAACCTGGTGCTTGGCATTAAGAGGATAGAGTATCCACTGGTTCACCCAGTGCCAGGGTAACGGACTGGGGGAATGGTATGCTTGTCTGCGGCATACTGACTCAGTGAGTTTCCATCTTACCAAAAAGTTGCCTTTAGTGCACTCTAATACATGGCAGGCCATATATAATATACACTAGCACATTATACATGTATGCATACACGAAAGTTGTTCATAAATTAAACCATAGAGAATAATTGCCTTACTCTCATCTCAGATAGCTGAATAATTGCTGATGTGACATTAAACAACATTATTACAACAATCGTTCTGTTGAATTCTTGTATTCAGCTTTGATTATTAAGAAAATAAACAACCACCTTGCAGTGGTTTGGTTAAAGGCTAGAAAATGGTGGTTGTTTATTTGGCTTTAACAAGAAATGAAGAACACTGTTGAATTTTAAATTGCTCATGCTTAGATCATAGTGTGAGTTGCACTTATAAAGTATTTATTTTAAAAATTTAGTATAAATACTTTTTTTATTTCAGAAAATTGGTAGGAAAGAAATATTCAATAAAATGTTCCAAGGTATATTCTCTGACCAGAAGATATGTAAAGATTGTCCTCACAGGTAAGAATATTATTTTTTGCATAAACTTAATTATCATATTATGCACTTTACTTCTTCACTAGGGCTGTTTTTAGTATATCAGTAACTATATCATCACATCTGAAGTTCCATGACTTGGACATGATTTGACTATATAAAAGTTGCCATCCAAATTATAAATTTAAAAAAAAAAAAATACATGTAAGTGCAGTGTTATTTTGATTTATACATTTTCAGGTATGAGAGAGAAGAGGCATTCTTTGCTTTGAATTTAACAGTGAAAAATGCCACGTTACAGGATTCCCTGGATCAGTTTGTAAAAGGAGAGTTATTAGAGGGAGATAACGCTTATTTTTGTGAAAAATGTGGTGAAAAGGTGAATATATGATGGTAAAAAGAAATTCTAAAATGAAAATCTTGTTAAAAAAGAAAAAAGAAAGTTATTTTTAAACTTGTACTGTGGAACTAAACTGTATAATTAGTAGCATCTTGAAATTGAAAACATGTATTAATATGACAATAAATAATGTGACTTTCTCTCAAGATTGAAGAAATATTTCCATAAAAGACTAAGTTTCCTTTATTTTATTATTTTAAATTTTTTTTTTAATATAAACTTTTTTAAATAATTAAACAAGTTCTAACAAATAAAAATATGTAGCTGTCTATTTGCTAATGATTAAATTACCATTTCAGAGGAATACAATAAAGAGAATGTGCATAAAGACATTACCTCCCTTGTTATGTATACAGTTAAAGAGATTTGGTTATGACTGGGAGGCTAACAGGGCACTAAAGTTTGATGATTATTTTAAGGTTTGTATATATTATATTTATTATCAGCTCGGGAAGGAGAGCCTAAAATATGCTTAACCTTGTGTAAGTTTTCAAATTGTGTCAATTAAATTAAATTTTACATAAATTTGAAGCGTAGCAATCATAAGACTTTTTTTTAAAAAACAGCACAAACTTGATATAGCACCAAGAACAAAACCCATGTATAAAGGTTAGTAGTTAGCTCCCCTGTAGGAAGTGTAGCTGAATGAAAGTTAGCATCCATGATTTTATAAAAGATTGGAGCAGATTAATTTTTACCATCTAGTTCAAGATTTTTTCTCTTATATGAAGGTGGTCAGTTCTTGGATGCAGTGGGAAATAATGGTACCTGCAGAAAACTGCTAATCTTCAGTAAGAGAACTTATAAAAATAAATGTTTAATCTAGCTACATTTTGTTTTCTTCCAGTTCTTTTTAATTGGCTTGCTGTATGTTTGATTACATTTTAGTTTCCATGGATACTGGATATGGAGCCATATACAACTGATGGAATGGCCAGACGAGAGGCTAGCGAGAATGCTGAGAGTAGTTCAGAATCTGAATCAGGAGAAACCAATAATAATGGTGATAATAGTGATGATAGGATATCGGACATTGTACTGAGTCTACCATCAGAGAACAAACAAATAAATTACGAGCTGGTTGGTGTGGTTGTTCACAGTGGTCAAGCAAATGCTGGACATTACTACTCCTTTATCAAAGACAGAAGGTAAAATACTAGTATTTAACTTTTAAAAAATGTGAAATCAACATCAATAGTTCATTCCAATTTTTGTGTTATTTCAAAACATTTATGATTACAGATTTAAACGTTTGGGGAATATATATTCATAATATGTAGAGATATGCATATTATATAGACAATGCATAGAACCTAAGGAACATTGGTATTAATGCCAAAATTTATATTGTTACATTGGGGAAATCTAGACATTCCATGAAAACATGTACATGTACATGTATATCAATGTTATCTTTTTCTTTAAATTAGAGAGTTTCAGTTAAATGGTTTTCTCTTCTTTTTATTTGTATTTAATAACAAGTCTACATAGAACATGACATATTTTCAATTGACAATAATAATTATAAATTAAAAAAATAATAATAAATAAAAAAGCAAGAGATTGTTTAAATACATGGACTTCCTTATTGTTTTTCAGGGGTAACATGATGACTAATCCAAGTAAAGGAAAATGGTTCAAGTTTAATGACACAATTGTAGAAGAGTTTGAATTTAATGATACGACAATTGAAGCGGAATGTTTTGGTGGAACTTATAAAGCTAAGGTTTATGATCAGTGTAAGTTTACTTTGTAGCTCACCTGACTAAATTGTTATATTAACTTACTTTAAATGGGAAAATATCGATGCTGGTTATTATATTTGTCTAAATTGTCAGATAATAATTTCAGCTCACCTGACTGACATACTTTAAATGGGGAAGTATTGGTGCTGGTCATTATTTTTGTCTAAATTTGTCAGGTAATATTTTTAGCTTATCTGAGTGAATAACTTGGCGGGTGTAGCTAGCCAGACAGGAAATGCTTACCCTTTCAGAGTACTTGAAGAAGACCATAACCTGACAAACTGACAAACTTTCTAACACTGAGTTCTTACCAAGTTGGATTTTAACTTTGGTGGTGAGAGGTTATTTGACCAATAAGCATTCATTATAGACCACTCTGTCACCTGAGACCTTCATATGTAATTGCATATGTAATTTTTCGGAATAAGTTTCAAATACAGTAAAACCTGGTTTTGATACCTAATGGCAACTTTGCCACCGTGTTCTTGCTAAACTATTTGAAAGTCCAAAAAATCAGTTTCTCCTATGTATGTTTTTCTTTGAAAGCCTTCCTCAATTTATGGTAAAACCTTCTCAAAAGACCAAAATTTGCCTGAACAAATTCTTATGATGATTAAGATTTTACAGTTATTTTAAATCTTTTACTTCAGCTTCAAGTTACGGAGATGACAGGTTACGATACTGGAATAGTTATATGTTGTTTTACGAGAAGTTGCAAGAACCAAAGACTCCAGGATCAGCTAAACGAACACGGATATCTGTGAAAAGAAATGCACTGCCTGAAGGAGGGTAAATAGCTTGAATTTTTAAGACCCATTTACATGTATGTGCTGGTAAATAACAGTAGGTACCTTTGCATAGCTGTACAAAAAAAAATTAACTTTGTATTACGTTTTTGTGATCTTGAAGACCTTATATGTCACAATATGTAAGATGATAATAATGGTATTGTTGATCAAGTTTGAAAAGCTAGTACTGAAAATTTTTAAATCACAGAAGAAGTGTGATTTAAGCAGGGATTTCAACTCTTTGGATTTTAGCTTAAATATTATTAAAACCCCATGTTATAATGTGACTAATTTTGATTTCAAATATTTTATCTGGACCATTTTTTCTGGGGGGAGTATTTTACAAATAGCCATTACCAGTGTCACTTATTTGTAATTTACACATACACTGATTCATTCGTGATCAAAGTTGTGTTTGTAATGCATGAAATTGAGTGAAGTAGTTTGAGCGTGCTGTGACTCATTGATCTTTCTTCTTTCAGCAGTGCAATTTGAAAGGGAAAGCTGACAACGAGATCACAAATTTCTCAAGTGTTACAAAAAGAAAAATGGCTTAGATCTAGGCACTGGCGACTCAAAATTTGTCGTAAAAAAAACCAAAAAAATAAATCATTGCTATTTTTAACCCCAGATTACTATTTTTGTGTGGTGTATTACTATTCCACACCATTAAGAGTTGGCATCTATGTTCAAGAACCCTCACATCATTTGACATTAACAGTTATTAGTAGTCCAAAATTTATCAAATCAAATTATGCTGATGGTTTTCTTTAATAACATTACTGAATAAAAGTTTAAAAGCTCAACAAACAGAATGCTGTTATTGTATATTTCATCTTGTGTTTTTTCATTGATTGCTCTAGGAAAGGCAGAATAGATTCAGATAGTCTGATGGAATTAACCGAGTTAGTACACAAAGGTGAACGTCGAGGGATATTTATGGATCAGATGCCAGCTAGCATTCATCAAGTGATACAGGCAGAAAATTTAACATTTGTCAAAAACAGAGATGTCTACAATACTGAATACTTCAAATTCCTTAAAAAATTAGTAGAAATAAATACTGTGAGTCATTCAAAAAATTAATATAAGAATCACTTGTAATACATGTTTATGTTTTTGAATTCAAAGCATAAACAGCTTTCTGTGAATTACAATGTGAATAAGTTGCAAAAATATACATGTATTATCAAATGGAAATTTTTATGTGGTGTTGATTTGGAAATATCGTTAAGATCATGTTTAACAAAACATATTGCTGAAAGTCAGCTAGTTTTGCATGTAATACAACAAAAACAACATTTCAAAATGTGCATACATGTACATAAAATAAATCTGAAGAAGGTATTGTCTAATCAAAGTTTAAACATTGTTGTCTTTTTTAAAAATCTTTCAGGTGTTTTTACGTTGCAAGTTGTAAATGATAGATTTAAAACCAGTGTTAAAAAATAACACCCTAGTCTGACAATCAGAGACTGATGACTTTAGGGAAGGGACTAGATACTTTAGGGAAGGAACTGGATACACTTTTAGTCTTCTATAAACCACAATAGAAAATATTGAAATTATCAGGACAAGGACTGGTTGTAAATTTTGACTTTTTTCTAACACTGATCTTAGCACACATTATTCTGTAATGGTTCTCTGCAGTTATTTTTATTGTTTTGCAGTGCAACACTAAACATAAGGACTACAGTGAAATGTGTTTGCAGTCTATGCAGTTAGGAATAAACTTTCTTTTCAATACATTCTTCAGAACAAAAAAGAAATCCAAGTAAGTATTGTATATATATATATACATATCTCTCTCTCTGGTCCTTTGGATGAGACCTTTAAAACTAATGACCCATGTCACAGCAGGCATGGTACATTAAAGAACCCTCCCTGCACTTTGCCCTAAGCACACTGCAAAGCAAAATTTCTGCCACTTCACTATCTACATGTATAGCTTGTGATGTCTTGATATAATTGAAATATTCTCGACTGGGACGTAAAACCTCATTAAATCATAATAAATCATTCTCTCTCTCTCTATCTCTCTCTCTCTCTCTCTCTCTCTCTCTCTCTCTCTCTCTCTCTCTCTCTCTCTCTCTCTTTTACAGAAACATTTATCAATTTTTGATACTACAGTGAAGAAGCAAAGACTGGTCACTGGACATAAATGTTAAAGTTAATTTTCCATTAGAGTTTAAGTTACTATGTGCTCTCCACAATTTGACTTCAGAAAACAGTTTTGCCATTAGTTACATCAAATGCTCAGATGGAAAAAAAAATTATTTCGCTAAATTTGACTTCAGAAAACAGTTATTGCCATATGTTACATCAAATGATAATGTTATTCAATACAGTTGTTAATCATACCCAATTTCTTGTTCCTAAAAAATGCAAATTCTCGTTGGTCACATGACTAGACTTTCGAAACCTATATCATATTTAGTTTTCAGATTTTACCCTTTTTTAGTAACAAGGTGGGGGGAGGGAAACAAACAAATATTTATTGTAATTTTTGAGCCATTATTTTGGATCATTTCAGAATTGAATTGGATGAGTGGGTGGAAGCTATAGAAAATATAATGGAGAAAAGTAAAGCAGCAACAGTATGGTTTGTAGAGTACTTGGCTAGTGAGAAAGGATCTGCTTATATCAAGTATGTTTTTAACACTAGTTACTGATTCTGTTACTATAAAAAAAAACCATATTTACTCTGAATGATTTATAGCAATGATGGATAACATATAGTTGGTTGTTTTCGCTGGGTGCAAATTTTGGCACTTTTTTTGGTGGTAGTCTTAAAATCACTAAAATAAAAATTATAAAAATTTTTGTATACCAGTCAACCATGAGCGAGTTTGCCAAAATAAATACGAAAAATATTCATCTGACTTTTTCTTGTCAAAATCGTCAAAATTTAGGCCAGCTAAAATAATCCGCTATATCGTAATTTACTACAGGGAAACTGCATTTTATTGTATTCTAACAAACCTGGCGGATTCTTTTTGAGAAAAATTAATTTTGTAATTTTTATTTGTTTGCCTGGAGACACTAGTCCAAATGAGGAAAGAGTAAGGTTATAATTTTCCATTATTTGTGTAGGCACACTTTTAAATTTGTGTTATTGTTGTGAGTTTTATGTATGCTTTATTGTCAAAAAGAAATTAAAAACTGGAAAGTTATGGACACATTATGGAAGTTAATATTTACTAGTGAAAATAGATGATTTATTTATACTGAAAACATTATTTATATTGTTTATTATTATTATTATTATTATTATTATCACTATAACTGATATTATTATTATTATTATCCCTATAACTGATGATATTATTATTATTATTATTATTATTATTATTATTATTATTATTATTATCCCTATAACTGATATTATTATTATTATTATTATTATTATTATTATTATTATTATAACTGATATTATTATTATTATTATTATTATTATTATTATTATTATTGACCCTATAATTTATTTGAATCTTTATTCAAAACTATGTAACATTGGTTAAAGTAATACTGAAATAATATTTTTCATTTATAGACCATTTATATTAGAATGTCCAAATAGAGATGTCAGACTAAGTATGGCCAAGCTACTAGAGAGAATGATGTCTTGTTATTTTGCTCACAAAGGAGTCCCAGTAAGTCAAATTAAACTTTTAAATTTCAGATTCATCAGCAAAATTTGTCTTGTCACTATAAAATAAAGAAGAAAAAATGAAGAATTTATGAAATTTTAGTGTAATTTGGGAATTTTTATTCCATTTATTTTTTTAATCAAGGCTGGTAAAGTTCCTTTGATGTTCTGTAGGAACTTTGGTTTACTCCACCATCCCTGATGTAACAAACTGGATATGGGTTAAACTTCATAACTTTAATCAAAATTGATAGGATAAAATTAACTTGAAGCTGCATGAAACACTATTAGAATAACACAGTTAACAAATTTACCTTTAAATATTGCTTATACATGAAGTTACACTGCTAGAAAGTGGGAGTAAATTACCGTAATCCTTCTATGTATTCGGACAGATTTTAATAATTTCATTTTCAAGTGTCCGGGAATTTAGAGGAAATTTGAAAATTAAATATCTTGAAAATTGGGGGTGTCCGAATATTTAGAGTGTCCGAAAAATTAGAGACATTTTGGAGCCAATTTGGGTCCCCGTTCCCTCTCGATATTTTAAGACATTATCAACAGCGATATCCATGCATAAATCAATGATTAAGTAAAATTTTAAATAAAATAAAAGCAAAATTTACCTTTTGTGTTGTTTATTTCATTAATTATTGTTTTTTAAAGCGTTTGTTGATCAATAATCACGATTCTCTAAGTTATACACATCCAGGTCGCCATTTTGTTTACAAGTAAACAACGTGACTTTTTTCATTAACGCCCAATATTTGAGGTGCACCAACATGCCTCTTTCTACTTGTAATTGTTTGCAATCAAATTATTATTATACATCGTGTGTTGCATTATTTGTGGATCAAGTTCTTAATCAAATACTCAATATTTTACCATGCGTATGTGTGTACATTTTAAGAAATGACAATGCAAAGATAGAAAAAGTCCCGACTCCCGACTTCCGCAAATAAAAGGTTAAAAATTAAATTATTTCAAATCATATTTCAAACATATTTTAATGTCATTTTTATCTTGGAAAACAGTTTTCTTCGCGTCTGTCGGCTGGAACAATCACATGGTTGTTTTTGGAATTCCCATAACAAACACTAAATGAGAATAAGTGAAAAATGTCACTTCCTGTTTTCATCAGAAAAAATGTCTTTGATGTTGAACTAGTGTACCGACAAGATTCTGTCTTACACGATTTTCTCGGCAGTGAACATTAATTATAACCAACTTTCACTTTCAAAGAAAATTACAGCACTTATCAAAGGTATGATTTTATTTAGTTTACATAAAAACGTTAATACATTGCACATACCTGTTTCACGTTACGATGCAATGACGCCAATACACTATGAAATAAATGTGTGAAAGCAACAATTTATAGTTAAAATAATTGAAAACAACAAAGTTTCTTCTTGATTTTAATAAATCTTTATTTCAAGCGCTCTGCATAACATGCTGCAACTGAGTTTCAGCAAAAACATGTCCGGATTTAGAGGTAAAAAATTGCCGTCTGAAATTAGAGGAAATTTAAAAATTATTAAAATTTAAAAATTAGGGTGTCCGAAAACATAGAGGGTCCGAATACATCAAAGGATTACGGTAGGTACTAAAAAAGTTAATTGGGTATAAAAAAAGAGTGAATTAGGTACTAAAAGGAGTAAATTAGATACAAAAAGGAGTAACTTGGGTACTAAAAGGAGTAAATTAGGTAAAAAAAGGAGTAAATTAGATACAAAAAGGAGTAAATTAGATACAAAAAGGAGTAAATTAGGTATGAAAAGGAGTAAATCAGGTACTAAAAGAAGTAAATTATGTAAAAAAAAAAAGGAGTAAATTAGATACCAAAAGGAATAAATTAGGTATGAAAAGGAGTAAATCAGGTACTAAAAGAAGTAAATTAGGTAAAAAAAAAAAAGGAGTAAATTAGATACAAAAAGGAGTAAATTAGGTATGAAAAGGAGTAAATCAGGTACTAAAAGAAGTAAATTAGGTAAAAAAAAAAGGAGTAAATTAGATACAAAAAGGAGTAAATTAGGTATGAAAAGGAGTAAATCGGGTACTAAAAGAAGTAAATTAGGTAAAAAAAAAAGGAGTAAATTAGATACAAAAAGGAGTAAATTAGGTATGAAAGGAGTAACTTATCTTCTAAAAGGAGTAACCTTGGTACTAAAAAGAGAAAACAAGGTATGTAAAAGAACTTAACTTTTCATACTCTTGTTTTGTTTTATTTTTATGTTTTAAATATCTTTATTTTAGACACAGAAATGTTTTGATGAAATCCTAGAGACATTCTTACAAATGTTGAATAAAGACGTAGTGGACCATTGTAAAAATTCTGCTCAGTATTTCCTTGTGCTAAAACATTATGTCCAAAATGTAAGTATTTTATCATTTGAATTGACAAAGAAAACCCAACAGTTTACTTTTTATTGTAAAATAATTTTGATTGTAATTATAAACCTATGGTACTCCATCTAAATTGTGACATGTTGATTAGGGTAAGATGAAAAATTTAAGACACAAAGTTCATAGATGGATTATAGTCATTATAATTTAAGTTTAATTTTTTTATAAACAATAATGTGTTTAGTTTGTCACATGACACTGTAGGTTATAGTACAGATAGCCGTATTTGACAAATAAAAAAGAGAAATTATTCCCATGGAAATCAAATTTCATTTCTTGCTCTATCATATCATATTCATATCTGCAAAATGAGATGTCATGTTGTGTACAAATGGCAGACCTTTCAAGGGGGAGATAACCGCTTCTGAGGTGGCATGTGCCAGAGTATAGTATGCGTCTGGAAAAAAAAAAACAATAGTCCCATGCTGTCAAGGGCACTATTGTCGTTGTCAAGAAATGTCAGAAACTATATGAAATAGAACTCGTGTCGGTGACCAATCAGTATTCTGCAAGTTATCATGTGATATACTAATATTTGTTAGGTCCTGCTTAATTATACAAAATAATATACAGTAGAATCTGTTTGTAAAGACCACCAATAAGACATAAGAAATATCAACTTATAGATAGATTAATTTTGGTTGAAATATAAAAAAGGCCTTATAACACTGGTCTTAATAGACAGGTGGTCTTTAGATAGAGGTGGAAGCTGTGTATTTGATGTGTTTTTGTTTTTTTTTTTAAAAGCAAGATACCTTTGACCCGTCATAATTGCATTGAGTCTGTTTATAAGAAACTTTCATTTTATGGGTAATATGAAAGTTATAAATTAAACAAAATACTCAGTGATATAAAAAATTGTTTTCAAATCAAGAAGAAGAAAATTGATTTTTAAACATGATTGTGATCCTTTACTGAATAATTCATTTTGACATTTATTTTATATTTTAGGGTACTAAAGCCTGTACACACATGTTTTTGAGACGTGCATTCCAACGCCTAATCACATTTCTTCTAGGTCAGACTTCAGAACAAGACCAGGTGTGTAGTTTGTGACTGATTTGATTATTATTATCATATTTCTCTGCTTATTCTTATCCACCTGTTGTCACTTTTAGTTAGAAGAAACTGTACAGTAGTGACCTGGCTAACCCCTTTTAGCTGTTCTGATCACAAAGTGCTTAACTGGCCTTTTGTGATAAAGACTTTCTTTTTTGGCATACCCTGTAGTCTATCTTGTGTCAGTTTTTATTGTTGACTCTAGAAGCCACAATTTCTGTTCAATCTGTATCAGACTTATTAAGAGTGATACTTGCTCGTGTTTGGTAAAATAATACAGAGGAAAAAAGAAAGCATTACTGGTAATGTTATCATTATATGCCCCAATTTTTTTTTAATTTTCCACCATTTTTAAAAACATGCAAAATACAATGGACTATCTCATATGCATAAAGGGAAAATTTGAGACAGCTCTTTTCTTTTTTTTTTTCTTTTTTATTTTATTTAGTTATTTAACAAAAACAATCAAAAATCATTTTATTTCTCTGTTTTCTGTTTTAACATTGTCGCATTTCACTTTTGCAATGTAATTTTATTGATTCCCTTTTATAAGCATTCATAAAAACAATGTTGCCTTGTCATTCAAAAATGTGATCCATTGTCTCTGAAACAAAAAATATCTTAATGGTAAATATTGTATTGTAGGAATCATCATCTCGCCGCTGGAGTTCTATTCAGTCAAGAGAATTTTCCAATTTGCATTCAACATTAGCTACATTGATACTCAACTGTGATGTCTCTCAGTATCGAACTGATGGTAAGTCATAACGGTATCTGAAAAAAAAAAATCAAATTTTGTGTGGTCGAAAATATCAAATCTTTGTTAGGTCAGAGTATTTTTTACCTACGAGGAGAATTAATGCCAAGAAAATGCCACAAATCTTTTGTGAGATTGCATTTGAAAGCACAGATGTTGTTGAACATGCTTCTGAATCAGTGTTATTTGGAATAAGTTTCCTTGAACTCTCTCAAAAAGCAACAGTACATATAGCTGAAATGTAGACCTGGAGTGTCTTAGGTATTTTTAGTTGACCTGAGCTAAAAGCTCAGATGAGCTATTGTGATCTATCCTTGTCCGCTGTGTGTCGTGCGTCATGAATAAAGTTTACATTTTAATCTTCTCCAAAACTACTGGGCCATATTTGATTATATTTGGCAGTAATGATGCCTTGGTGAAGGCCTTTTAGATTTGCCCAAATGAAGGGGTTATTTTCCCTTTGGGCCCCATAAAGCGGAAAATAGTGAAAATCTAAAAGAATCATCTCCTCTGAACATACAAGAGATATAGCTTAGATATTTCATGCATAACATCCTTAGGACACCTAATTTCAAATTTACCCAAATGGTAGCTTTTGGGCTCAAAATGGAAAAATAGCAGGGAACTTAAGGGGGAAATTGCTGAAAATCATATATTTGTCAATATATCTTAAAAACTATTAACTTTTTGCATAGACATATATATTAGAATATTGTAGGTATTGATATGATGATGATTTTGATATATAGCTCAAGTTCATTGGTTCAAAGTTCAAGGTTACAGCTGCAAAAAAAGACTGAAATCCTTAAATATCTTGAAAACTATTAACATGATGATCATTTTGATATATAGTTCAAGGATGTACATTTAAAGGTTAAGGTCATAGCAGGATAAGAGAACTTAATTGCTAATTATCTTGAAAACTGTAAACTTTTGCATAGGCATGTGTATAAGAATATTGTAGATGTTGATATGACAATCATTTTGATACATGTTTCAAGTTATATGTTCAAAGGTCAAGGACATAGCTACATAAGTATACTGAAAGGGTTAATGATTTTGAAATTATTTATTGTGCTATAGTTACTACATGCATATTAAAATTGAAACATGAATTGATATTCCTAATTAAGTATGTTGACAGTTCTTCACTTGAGAAAACTTGGAAAGTTTCTGTACTTATATATTGTCTATTGCCCTTTGCAAACAATTTTGGACATTTACTCAGGCATTAAGGTCCATGGGCCTCTTGTTATTAATGGTCAGTGTAACTTAGTAACTGACCTCATGTTTGAGCCTAGTAATTTAAATGAATAGTTAAGGAAGAAAAGATCTGTTGGTTAATTCTTTATATAAACAACAGTGGATTAAATACGGCTATCATTACAGGTTTCCTCAAATGTATGAGAACAAAATTCTAAGACTGACTTAAAATAGGACCTCCTGAACCTGAATAAATATCGGTCAGATTTTGATATCAGAATTGAATCATAAGATAGAAGGAAGTGGGATATTATTGTTTTATATGTCCTAGCCAAGATTCTCTCACTTACATGAAAATAGACAGTTCGGGAATTGCAGAGGAAACTGAAGTGGCTAGAGAAAAACCATGATGGACCCTTTAGCAAATTAACTGACAGACTTTCTTGTGAATCAAGGCTGCCAAAGGGCACTGCAACGAGCACTTTTGGCCACACACTCTTGCCACTGCATCATTAAATAAAGATGTTTTGTTAAGCGCTTATAGATACTTGTATAAAAGATTTAAGTTTTTTTTTAAATATTTTGTGTCATAAATTGAGAATTAAAAAATAGTGAACGTTTCTTTGTACATGTACGGTATTCTTTTTATTCATTACTTGTTCTGAAATTAAAAAGAATTTAAAATTCAAAACTATTAATAATTATTTCTATTCAGAACCAGGAGATTATCCTGAACGTAAACCAAAGACTGTTATTCCACTAAAGTTCTTAAAGATGTCCTCTGATATGGAAAATTATGTTTATGGTGCCGATTCCGATAGATACATTAGAGAGGTAAGGTCTGATGATAGCACTAGAACAGTTTATTTTTAAATAGCTTTTGTATATCTTGTTTAAATTCTTTGTGTTTGTGTTGGATATGAAGTATTTCCTGCAATTTTATATCAAAAACAGGTGCCCCTTTCTGTTACCTAAAATGATTGTTTGTTGATGTAGTTTGGGGGACAGAGTATCTACTGATTCTTCTAGTGCCAATGTAATATAATTGGGGTGGGGGTGATATCTTTAGAGATTAATTAACTTGCACTTGTTTCAAATAGCTGAAAAATAGTTGATGCGACGTTAAACGTAACAACCAACTGACCAACCAAATTTCTTAGTAAAATGGTTGGGTCTTTATAAAAAGGATAATTGTGTTGGTAATTAGATTTTCTGTATATGATAAGAACTGTAAAGTAATAAAAGTCTTTTATTTTTGATAAAATTAATATTTCATCTGGTTGTATAAAAAAAATGATATTAAGTTATTTGAGATTAAATATTCAAATTTGATATTCAAGTCCGAATAGTTTTTACACCAACAAAGGAATTTACAGTACATTTTAGTTATAAAACATTGCTTATTGAATTCATTTCAGATATTTTGAATAATATGTTATGTATTTTGCGTACAGGTTGTACATGCTGTTCGTGAAGTTGGAGGTAGTCAGCTATTTTTCTGTGATATGCTAGTATACTGCAGTTTCTGCAATAAAAAGTTTAGTACTACTGTTCTAAAGCAAGTCATAGTAAGTACTTCTTTTTATTATGAAGATTTTTGTGTACATTATAATTGTCTGATACAGGATTTCGAAGGTCAATTTTTTTTTTTTTTTTTTTTTGCACTGGAGTTAAAAATGATGCCATTTACTTGATATGATAGATCATGCATCAGCTACTGGGAAAAAGTTGGCTGCAAATTACAATTTAAATATTCTCAAATCTGTTTTATTTACCAAAACAAAAAAACAAAACAAACAAAAAACAAACAACAGATCAGCCAATAATGGCTTACTTACCATACAAACATGTGTCATTTACATGTTTATAAAGATTTTTTTGGTGTGTGTGTGTGTGTGTGTGTGTGTGTGTGTGTGTGTGTGTGTGTGTGTGTGTGTGTGTGTGTGTGTGTGTGTGGTGATAGTACACTCACATACAAAGCTGTATCATTTACATGTATTATATAAAAAAGTTGAAACCTTATTTCATGTATTCAGTTTTTTATCTGTTTATAATTGTTGTATAACTAAATTAATTACATTTACTCTTTTATTTTCTTTTTGCCCATGTCACCATTATATTTCTGACATACCCCTAACTAAACAAGCTTATCACATTATGGATTAGCTTTTTCTAAATCAAATCCATGCTTTCTAGGGGTATATAAGATTTCTTATATTTACTATATGTAACAGGAGAAAGAGATTCTAGTTACCAGTTTGAGGTCGAGATGGGGATATTCCGATCGAGTGGTCAGATTCTTCATCTCAAACGAGGCTCTGCCTCGTTTGAGATGAAAAAAATCTGACCACGAGATTGGAATTTTCCCATCTTGACCTCAGTCAAGTAATTGATTATTTTTCTTGCATATATTTTAAGAAAAAATACTGGAATCCCTTCTATTATGTTGCAGGAATTTGCTAGCGGAAGAAATACAAAACACGCAACAATAACAAATAATGTTTCACTCACAGCAGAATTTGAACCTACGCTGCAAAACAAAATGATTTTTCTCTTTATATATATACATCGTTTAGTAAAAATGATATTATTCATCATATAAAAGTCTTTTTTGTCGTTTTCATATAATTTTTTCCCACAAAATTATTACCCTTGCCAATTGAAAAAAAATGTAGTCCCTGTTCAACTGAGATAGGCTACACATGCGCACGTGGGGTGCGATATGGAAAAAATATCGTACCACCCATTCAGTGAGATAAATCTATCACATATGCGAGAAAATAAAATCTACTTCCTAACCAAGTGTTCTTCAGATTGGAATTCATCTTTTGGGTCTTTCCATGAGGCCAGAATTCGAAAAAAATTCTTGTTACTCTACTGTATAAAAACATTTGCAGAAGGAGAACTAAAGTTTCTAGTTTATGAATTGTGTTGCAATATCAAATTTTTGTTGTTTCACTTTTGCAAAGTGTTCAAAGCTAATTTTAAAAAAGTGTTTGATGGGAAATAATATTTTATAATTGATTGGCAACCATCATTATTTTCACTGTTTCTTCTTCATGATTTTTTGTGTGGTTTATTTAATGTGTATATTATCAATTTTACATTAACTTGATCACCCCAACTAGGTCATTTCCCTTACTATGGTATGCATCCAATATGAAATTTAAATACTTTGTTCTGAAGTTTTTAACTTTGAAACATTTACTAATTTAACTTTCTATAAATTTATAAAATTATGACTGATTAATTTACCGCAGCATTTTTACTTTGTTTAGGTATGAATGCTTCATTTTTAATGCAGAAATATAACCTTTATTTTCATTCATTTTTACTTTCAGCATCAGTATATGACAGCTCCATCTAATGAACTGAAACCTATATTTTCATTATTGATGGAACTCTTGGTAAGTAGGATTTATCTCCCTTTACTTGTTTACACATGTAAGCTCATCAACGTCAATTTTTAAAAAGATTGACAACCAACTATGTGCCAATAACCTGATTACATTAACACAACTTGGATATAATTACATTACTATACTACTTAACAGGCCTTGATTTGAAGTTCTCTTCATTCTTAACAAAAGATCTAGATGAATTTTTGTGATGTAAAAAAACATTGCCTGTGGCTTTTTCATACTAATTCAATAAAAAAATCTAGTCATATTCAGTCCAATAATTTTGAATGGCGCCCTAAATAACCATTGTTAATTCAGCTGTCAATAAAAAAAACTGTGTTTCTGGTTAGACATGCACTTCAGCAAGCATTGGAAGAAATTGATAAGAAATTCATGTGTAAAATTAATCATAAACTACTGTTTATGAATTGGCATATTTGTATCTTAACATAATTATTTTTTTAACTTGGATTAATCTTGTGGCTTGCATAGTCATAAATTTTATCTCTTGCATAAATAAACAATTACAATCGGGCTGCAGTTTCACAATCATTTACTTAGTTGAGTGTACACTCAACTCATATATTCCCATTTTTCTCTTAACAATATTTTTTTTAAAAAATTAAGTTTTATTAGATATTGTTAACTTTTGTTTTGTACAACAAACCAACAATAAACAGTTTTAAATATTACATTAGATATTCAGTTTTATTGTGTCGCCTGACTAGGCGACATATAGGAATTACTTTCGTCATCGGCGGCAGGGTCCGGATTTCCTTGTCCGGAGCATAACATTGGTGTTGTACGTTCAAATGACTCCAAACTTGGTGTGCATGTTTCTGGCAATGACTCAAAGTGCAGTGCACAAGAACCACAACTCTATCTTTTTCCGTTTTTGAATTATTTCCCTTTGATTGATTTTTATAGAGCATTTCTTGTCTGGAGCATAACTTTGGCGAAGTATGTTCAAATGACTCCAAACTTGGTGTACATGTTTCTGGCAATGACTCAAAGTGCAGTGCACAAGAACCACAACTCTATCTTGTTCCGTTTTTGAATTATTTCCCTTTGATTTTTATGCAGTGTCAGGCGACACATCTGTTTCAAAGAAACATATCTAGTCTGTGTAATGTCTTAGAAATTGACATTGAAATATTTGTTAATTTGAGTGAGTTTACACTCAGTTGAGTGAATGATTGTAAAACTTGGGCCAGTTAGATTTACTGTTAAAAAAATTACTTTTAAGCTACCATAATCGCAGTAACTCAGTTGGTAGAGTGCTCGATCCGTAAGTTGGAGGTCGTGGGTTTGAACCCTGACTAGGTCTTACCCAAGACTTGAAAGTGGGTAGTGATTGTTCTTTTGTTAAGAACTCGGCATTACGAATTGAAAGTCACAGTTCTTTCAGATGGGAACTTAAAATAAACAAGGTTTCATGCCACGGTAGGTGTGACAGGATTAAGAACTTTGCTGTACCATGCTCAACCCTCAGGCAAAATTTCTGCACTTTCTCCTATAGCTGGCGACATCTCAATATAAGTGAAATATTCTTGACTGGAATGTTAAACTCAACTTAACTTCTAACCTGATTATGCATGTTAACAACATTACTGAGTGGTCATTACTTAAACATCATTTAGAAAGTGTGGGGAAATTATTATTCCCCACATTTAGTCAGAGATGTGACAAAAATGGAATAGCGAACACTTGATAAAAAATTGATCGATTTGAATAATTGAAAAATACATGTACATGCATGGATGTTTGTTTAATTAATGTTTTGGCAATGGACACAAAAGTAATATGAGAATGATTTCTGAGGTTTATTCAACAATGCTTGTGCTTTCCAATGTACTTGGACAAACAGCATGTGTGTCTGTTAAGTGGAAATGAGCAAAACAAATTCATTAAGGTCATTGTATTTACTTAGATGTTTTTTCAGTAATCTCCCTTAGATCATGACAACGACAGTGACTGGAAAATAATGCCAAAGTATGAATTAAAATAGACATCTGTACTTGAGTTGAAACTAATATCTTTCATTCAAACTCCTTTTAGAAAGATACCATACACTTGCACTGAATCTAAGATAAACAACCTTCTGGTTTGCATAAAAGAATTGACAAAAATTAAGTTGCCTCCCCTGTCCTGATTTTGAGATCCAGCACACAATTTAATACCTATGAATAAGCTTCAATGGTTGAAGCATAAAATTTTATCCCTGCAGAATTAAACAATTACAATTAAACAGTAAATTTTTAACACAAACTAGGAATGAGATTCCTTTGAACTTTTTGTCCATGATAAAAAAAAACCTTTGTTTGTAATCTACATTTAAATTGTGCTGATAAAAATATAATACATTTAGTCATGTTTGGGTTGTTTCTATAAAGTGACTGATATACTGTAAATTACTGTGACAATCATTAAATTTATTGTAATTAAATGACTGATTTACTGTCATATATGATTTATTGTAAATAAGGAAATTTCAGCAATCATTTAATTTTCGCGTTAATTCGTGAGTAAAGCTAGACACAAAAAGTCCATGTTGTCTTTTGCAAATATTAACTGAGGCAAAAGTTTTGACTTTAAGTATTGTGAAAAAAAAAAAAAACAAAAACAAACTGCTTTTGTTCAAGTTTGGAATCTGCTTAGAATCAAACCAGCTTATGAAAAACAAAATTGCTGAGCTGCTTTTAAAATTGTCTTTTTTAAGAAACCTGATGATAAGTTTGATATTTTACAACAGAAGCAAATTGGGTTTGCATTGTTGATATTACAGAGTGCATTGTTACAGTGCCTCAAATAGCCCAGGCTCTAATCCTGCTTGAGGCAGATCCTTGTGTGAGGAAGTTTTTTAGTTCACTTGCTAAAGGTCCATGGTTTTCTCTGGACACTCCATCTCCACAATCCTGGAGATATTGACCATGTTGATATAATTGAATAAATCTTATAACTTGCACATACACTATTATTTCACTACACTTTATACCGTTCTCAAAATACACTTGTAGTATTTTTGAAAAATATCAAAACTTTCATGGGCAGTGTTAGTTGTATTTATTTTTTACCAATATTTTGGAAAGACATTTGTTATTTTGAAAATTCATGAGATTTTTCAATGAACAAATGCTAAAGTAATCTAATGGATTTTAAAAGTTACATTTTGTTATCTTTGAAGCTTAGCTGAAATCATCTTAATACAATTTACTATCATATACTTGTCAAGTTTTGTGTTAACAGAATTAATCTGTGTTCAACAAAGCTCTTTTAAGGAAGTAGTATAGAGAAAACACAGTGTCTGCCCATTTGTTTCTTCTGTTTGTTAATTTTGTCCGTGCTATTAAGCTCCAAAGATAAAATAGAAATTTAATTATGTCATTAAACTTGAAATATTTATGCATCATATTACGTATGATATGCGACAACAGCCAGGAAAGATAACCCTGTATTTTCAGAGTTATGACCCCTTTATCAAGTAGGGACAGAGACATAGGGGTATATATTTCATTTGGATAAAAATGATTGGGCGAATTATTGTTTAGACCCACATAGCATTACAGCAGCTATTCATGGTTCAAAAATGGTTTAGCTCTATGTTATCACTAGGTTTAACTAATATAACAATTATTATTATTTAATACTACCATGATAGCTCAGTTGATAGAGTGCTCACTTCGTATGTGGGAGGTCAGGATTTGGACCCTGGCTAGGTAGTGACTGTTTTTTACCAAGCACTTTCCATTTAGAAATGAAAGCTACAGGGTTCTTCAGAGGAGACTTTAAAAACTGATGCCCCATGTCATGGCAGGCCTGGGATGCTAAAGAACCTTTCCTGCACAATTTTCTAAGTGTACTGCAATCTACAGTGCAAATGTCAAACTTTCTGCCATTTCACCTACAGCTGCTGATGTCTTAAATTAGAAAAATAAATATTCTTCACTGGAACGTAAAACCCCATTTAATCCCAAACAATATTATTATATAAATTTATATAGCCTAGTTTTATAAAATACTTTACTGTGTATTACAAATTCATTTTTTTAATGACTTAACATTACTATTATACTAGTATTTAATTCAATAGTCTTGTAACATACAAAAGAAGAATTTAGAACTACTTACAGGTGATTTTAATTGCAATTATCACTCACAATTAAAATGGGGTAGTTAGGGATTTATGTATGTATATGATCTCACTGTGATTTTAATTTATGTTAAACAGAATCTATTATCAACATACTAAACTCATGTCTTTTGTTATGAGTTAAAGAAACTCATTCAACCTTTTAATCATTTTATTTTATTAAAAAAATTATAAAAAATAAAACCCATTAAAATTGAAAAACAACTTTTAAAGACATATGTTGTTGGTAGGAGTTAATAGAATTGCTGTCAACCGGAAAATCATTTTTCACTTTTTACCTGAATATTGGAATGAAAAAAAAAAAAATTAAAAAAACAACTTGAGGTTTTATTGGTTTTTTTAGAAGAGGTAAATGACCTAATACAATCCTCATGAAGATTGCCTGGTGAGAAAAATGATTGAAACTTGAAAGCTCCCTCAATAAAATTCACAGTGCAGTAAGCTTATAAGCATATTAAAGTCTTTAAATAAAAGTCTAGGCATTTAGCCAAGAAATTAAATAGGAAAATTATGTTAAGTAATATATAGATTTAAGGCCATTGAAAAACTCAAACAAAAATGTTTAATCATTAAAGATATAAATAGATTTATATTACTATAAATAGAAATAATTTTATTTTCAGTGACTTTGATAGCTTACATAGTCAGATACCTGGTGTAATATACCTGAGGGTGTACCTGTATAAAACTTTATTAATATTTATTGAACTTTGAAGTGACACTTGTCATTATTGATGTTGACTCAACTTGTCTTAGCAAACCTCTTAAAATCAGTAGAAAAATACATACAACTCTCTCTGTATCGTAGTGGTCTGGGTAGCTAAGTTAATAGAGTACCTGCTCATGAAGGAGATCCTGGATTTGTTTCTTAGTCTGACCTTACAGTTTTTTAGCTCAACTGGCTAAAGCCAGATGAGCTTATGGCATGATGCGCGCGTGCGTGCGTGCGTGCGTGCGTGCGTGCGTGCGTGCGTGCGTGCGTCCGTTAACAGCAAAAACTCAGAAACTACTGGGCCAATTTTAGCAAAACTTTACAGGAATGATCCCTAGAATGAGTAGATGAAAATTTGTACAATTGGTTTCCATGGCAACCAAAAGTAGGTCACAGCGACCTAGAATGTAAAAAACCTAAAATAAGTTTCTTCTCTGAAACCATAGGTTATATTCAAAATCTGATGTGATATTTAGCTTCTAGACACCCTTAAACATGTAGGTTGTACATTTCGTGAAATTCTGTCAAAAACTAGGTTACGCGTTTTTAACGTTTTTCTGTCATACTTCGTAAAAAGTGAAAATAAGGCTTATAATGAGATATCAACTTTGAAAATCTTCTTCTCTGAAACCATGAAGCCTTAAGCTTTCATATTTGGCAGTTAATATCAGCTTGAGCCCCTTTACCAAGTTTGTACAAATGGTGGCCCCCGGTCTATTTTTGGCCCCACCCCAGGGGTCCATATATCTGCATATGCATATATGGCTTATAATGGAAAATCAACTTTGAAAATCTTCTTCTCTAAAACCATGAAGCCTTAAGCTTTCATATTTGGCAGTTAATATCAGCTTGAGCCCCTTTACCAAGTTTGTACAAATGGTGGCCCCCGGTCTATTTTTGGCCCCACCTCAGGGGTCCATATATCTGCATATGCATATATGGCTTATAATTGAAAATCAACTTTGAAAATCTTCTTCTCTAAAACCATGAAGCCTTAAGCTTTCATATTTGGCAGTTAATATCAGCTTGAGCCCCTTTACCAAGTTTGTACAAATGGTGGCCCCCGGTCTATTTTTGGCCCCACCCCAGGGGTCCATATACATGTATCTGCATATGCATATATGGCTTATAATTGAAAATCAACTTTGAAAATCTTCTTCTCTGAAACCATGAAGCCTTAAGCTTTCATATTTGGCAGTTAATATCAGCTTGAGCCCCTTTACCAAGTCTGTACAAATGGTGGCCCCCGGTCTATTTTTGGCCTAACCCCAGGGGTCCATATATCTGCATATGCATATATGGCTTATAATGGAAAATCAACTTTGAAAATCTTCTTCTCTAAAACCATGAAGCCTTAAGCTTTCATATTTGGCAGTTAATATCAGCTTGAGCCCCTTTACCAAGTTTGTACAAATGGTGGCCCCCGGTCTATTTTTGGCCCCACCCCAGGGGTCCATATATCTGCATATGCATATATGGCTTATAATTGAAAATCAACTTTGAAAATCTTCTTCTCTGAAACCATGAAGCCTTAAGCTTTCATATTTGGCAGTTAATATCAGCTTGAGCCCCTTTACCAAGTTTGTACAAATGGTGGCCCTGGGTCCATGTTCGGCTCCACCCCAGAGGTCCATATATCTGCATATGCATATAAAGCTTAAAGTGAGATATCAACTTTGAAAATCCTCTTCTCTAAAACTATGAAGCCTTAAGCTTTCATATTTGGCAGTTAATATCAGCTTGAGCCCCTTTACCAGGTTTGTATAAATGGTGGCCCGGTCCATTTTTGGTCCCACCAAGGGGCACATATATCTACATATACTTATATGGGAAGTCAAATTTCAAAATATTCTTCTCTGAAACTGTAAGGCCTACAGCTTTTATATTTAGCATTTAACGTCAGCTCAAGTCCTTGTACCGAGTTTATATAAATGAAGGCACAAGAACCATTTTTGTCAGTTGAGCTCCACAGGCCCTTTTGGGCCTCTTGTTACTTTCCTCTAACATTTATTGGGTTTTCCAATCCTTGGAAATAGTTGACCTATGTGCTGGTCCAGGGTTTGAATCAATTGTGTCTTGGTTCAGATGAGTTAAATTCAAAATTGGGATGAGTTTAATATGGTTGAGTTTGATGTGGATGAGTTTGGTGTGGTTGAGTTTGATGTGGATGACTTTGGTGTGGTTGAGTTTGATGTGGATGAGTTTGGTGTGGTTGAGTTTAATGTGGTTGAGTTTAATGTGGATGAGTTTGATGTGGATAAGTTTGGTGTGGTTGAGTTTGATGTTGATGAGTTTGGTGTGGTTGAGTTTGATTTGAGTTTGATGTGGATTAGTTTGGTGTGGTTGAGTTTGATGTGGATGAGTTTGATGTGGTTGAGTTTGATTTGAGGTTGATGTGGATGAGTTTGGTGTGGTTGAGTTTGATTTAAGTTTGATGTGGATGAGTTTGATGTGGATAAGTTTGGTGTGGTTGAGTTTGATTTGAGTTGATGTGGATGAGTTTGGTGTGGTTGAGTTTGATTTGAGTTGATGTGGATGAGTTTGGTGTGGTTGAGTTTGATATGGATGAGTTTGGTGTGGATGAGTTTGATGTGGTTAAGGATTTTATTCTTGGGGTGACTGGAAGGAGTATGGGGTGACTGGAAGGAGTGTGGGGTGATTGATTATTGGATTCTTGTTTTTACCATGATATTTTGCTCTATCCTGTTACATACTCTTTCCCATGTGTTGGTTTAGGGGTTTAATCTGGTATGTTTTGATTCAAAGGATTTAAATTCAAAAATTGGAAGGAATATGGGAAGTTGCAGGATTTGTTCCTTATTTTGACCCTAAATTTTCCACCTTTTCAGTTACATATTGATTCCTTGATATACCTGTAATTGTAATGCAAGGTTAAAATCATTGAAATTAATTTCATGTTGCTCATTCTGTTATTTTATTAAAGTTACTCTCAGTGGTAAGCATTTTCTTGAGTGATTACATGTGTGATTTTAATTGACAACAAAAAGAAGATCTAGAATGTATACTTGCAAGCAAGTATATGTCTGCGTATCAGCTCTCTAAAGTGGTGCTCCAAATATCAGAGGAAATTCCAAGAAAGAAAGAAAGAACTCTCTAGAAAAAACTCTTTGGAATTCCATGGCTTTAACCGGAATTCTCTGAAGTCCTTCCAAATTCCAAAAAACAATGAACAAGCGACCTGTTGATACGCAGATATAAAGATAGTACTTGCAGCTTCACTTGACTTCCTCATTATTCCTTTGAGGTAAATTTTCTCAACCAACTGAATACTAATTTTCTTGCTTTCTTGACCCAAACATTGATTAGTTGATAGCATATGGCTTAAGATTTCAAACTCTGATAGTTTGAAGCCCAATCTTGTTTGTCTGAGACTTGAAAATGTGTAGTGATTGTTCTAAACCAATCAAGGTTTTTTGTCTGTTGATAACTTAAAAACCAAAAGGTCAGTTCAGGCAAACTTGGCAAAGGAAATATGCTTAAAAGCTTAAAGCTTGTGGAGACTTCAAAAAGTTCAATTTTCCCCATAAAATAGACATTAAATGGTTTTTCAAGTTTGCTAAGGAAAAAGTGCAAGCAGCCAAGCCAGAACAAATTGTAGCCTTAAAAGGATGCCTTAAACTTAAGAATTGAATTCAAATGATAAATGATATAAGAAAGTTTCATTGAAATCAGATCAAGACTTAAAGAGTAATTGTTTGGAAACCATGTCTGTAATGAACAGAATGATTGACAAACAGATATATGCAGGGTTGTAAGTTAACTCTTTTCCAAAAGGGTTAATTAAGAACATTATTTTTTTAAATTAGTTTTAGTATTATTGTTTATTTATTCATTATTTTTATTTTTACATTAAATTTTACTGTAGACTTATCTATTTCATTTACTTAACGACCCTGTACAGATGTTTTGATTACAGTTAGTACTTACAGGGGCCTCATTGTCCAAATTGTCCAAGTAATCAGAAGCATGTACCCACAGATCATAGCAACAAATTGCTATAGTTTAAATCCCACTTAGGTAGATACTAATATGAAAAATATTTTAGTTCGTTTGCTAAAGGTTGGTGGTTTTTTTGCCATTTTACTCCAATTTTCTTGCTCACTTTGAATGTGGGAGGTCGAGGGTTCAAACCCCTGCAGGTCTGACTTAAATATTGGTAGCGATTGCTAAGCACTCGGCATGTACAAATGAAAGTTTTGGGGGTCCTTTGTATGAGATGTTAAAAACTGATGCCTCATCTCACGGCAGTTGTGGCACATTAAAGAACCCTCCCTGCAAATTGCCCTAAGTGCACTGCAAAAAAAAAAATTTCTGCTACTTTACCTATAGTTGGTGACATCTCAATATAAGTAATATTATTGACTGGGACGTAAAACCCCAATAAATAAATCAATTAATCAATATTCCAGTTTTCTCTGTGAAATGTCAGTCTCTCAAGGCTCAGTATAAATAAGATACTTTTGACTAGGGTGTAAAACACTATTAATAATATCTTGTCTCCTATTTGTTACAGTTACTAGAGGATCCTGTACAGTTATACAGAATACAGTTAGTGATTGATGGGCATATGGATGAAAGAGGAAATCAATATGAAGGCCTTTTAGGTAAGGGTACTTTGTAACAATATAGATATGTCAATTTTAAAGTTATTTTTCTGTCATTATAGAATATAATACTTGTACCTTCTATTTACAGCCCACTACATATGTCTTTTTTTCCCATGCTTATATTATGACACTTGCTTTTGTTTCCAAGGAGTAGCTTTGGTTTCTAAGTAATAGCTTTGGTTTCCAGGCAGTAGCTTTGGTTTCCAAGCAGTTACTTTGGTTTCCAAGCAGTAGCTTTGGTTTCCAAGCAGTAACTTTGGTTTCCAAGCATTTACTTTAGATTCCAAGCAGTAACTCTGGTTTCCAAGCAGTAACTTTGGTTTCCAAGCATTAACTTTGGATTCCAAACAGTAACTTTGATTTTCAAGTTGTAACTTTGTTTTCCAAGCATTTACTTTGGATTCCAAGCAGTTATTTTGGTTTCTAAGCAGCAACTTTGGTTTCCAAGCATCTACTTTGGCATCATACCGAAGCAGTAACATTGGTGTCCAAGCAGTAACTTTGGGTTCCAAGCAGCTTCCTATGTCAACTTAATTAATTTAGATGTAGATTTGAAAGCTGATTATATACCGAGAAAATACAATGTATATAAGTCTGAAAAAACTACAGAGGTTTATCAATCTTACATGACCCCAGTCATGTATTTAACATGTGCAGCAGTGTCTTTTTTGTTTTGTGATTTACTTAATAAGTTACTTAATTTATATAATAAGTTTGTAAATTAATTTGTTGATTAATGCTTACATTTTCAGCTGTGGTAAGGTTGAACCATGTACAAGACAGTCGTAGATCATATTCTTGTATAAAATTTTTGGTGAATTTAGCTAACAAGTGTCCGACAGCTAAGGATTACTTGATGCAGACACCATCCAAATGGCAATGGGCAGTCAACTGGCTTAAAAAGAAGGTAAACAAAATTTTTTAAAAATGCATATCATGATACATAGAATTTATATACATGTAAATAAAACAGCCAAATGCCAATGGGTAGTCAACTGGCTTAAAAAGAAGGTAAATAGAATGAAATGTCATATCATGTAATATATAATTTTTTATAAAAACAATATTCTTTATGTACCAAATCAAAGAAAACCGCCAAACATTGGCAAACTAACTGACAAACTTTCTCGCACTATGGTCTGCTGAATGAAATTTGAAAGTAGACAGTGAAAGACACAGTGGTCTGCAAATGTGTACTTTAGGCCGCTCAGCCACCAAAGCCAACAAAGATCATCTTTGTTAAATTTCAGATAGGTCATCATGTTTCTACTTTCCAATGTTTGTATACCAGTTAGATGGGTTGGCGAAACCAAAAAAAGATTCCAGGGCTAGCCCTGTACCTGCATGATCTTTTTTGTTATATCAGATAGGTCATCATGTTTCTACTTTCCAATGTTTGTATACCAGTTACATGGGTTGGCGAAACCAAAAAAAGATTCCAGGGCTAGCCCTGTACCTGCATGATTTTTTTTGTTAGATTTCAGATAGGTCATCATTTTTATACGCCCGTCATATGACGGGACGTATTATGTTACGGTGCTGTCCGTCCGGGCGGGCGTCTGTTAACAATTTGTATTCCGTTCAATAGAGACCACAAACATTTATGGATTCAAATGAAATTTGGTATACAGCTTTACCATGGTAATACCTTGTGCAAGTTCGAATTACAACTTTTTCGGATTATTTTTCGAGGAGTTATGCCCCTTTTTTAACTTAGAAATTTTTGTATGTATGACCATGTGGTTTGATCATCAGAGCCTACAACTATTTATGGATTCAAATGAAATTTGGTATACACATTTACGATGTTATTATCTGGTGCAAGTTCGAATTACAACTTTTTCAGATTATTTTTGGAGGAGTTATGCCCCTTTTTTAACTTAAAACACCTTTTTATCATACTGCACAGATCACGACAACAGTTCAAATTATAATTAAGCTTTATAGATATAAATTATTTCAGGTTGGTTAAAAAAAAGGTTCTCAAAACATTTCAGACAAAAAATGTATTTGTTTCCTAAAATCTTCCTGCATGCAATGCTTAACACATGAAAACACTGCCATGACCTAACATTTTATTTTAAACTTCTTCCTTCCTGGAAATGAATATGAATTATATAGCAGTCTATAGCTACCACTATCCATTTAGCAATATATTTTTACATACATATATCCTAGTTGTACTTATACTTCTCAGTAAAGAATGGAACAATCTAGAGGATTAGTGACAAATTCATTCGGAACATCCTCTGGATGTGAAATGATAAAGGCGACAACTTTCTCCTTTTTAGCAGCATATATTTGCATCTTGGGGACCTTGAAAACTCCTCGATAGATTTTGCTAAAAATTTCTGAGGTTATGGAGTCTAATGCATGCGATCTAGCTATCTAACTTGGTGAAATTTTTGGGAAAAATCGGTATCATACTTAATTTTGGGGTCAAACATGCAAAAAATGAATTTTTCCAAAAAACAATTACTTTTAACGCACTCCTGTTCAATAACAGTTCATTGTACGAAAAAGTCGTCCATTGACCGAAAAATGTTTAAGATCTGACGGAAAAGGCGGTATTTTTATATTTTTTCTATCTTTTACATAAAATCCACAATAACTGTTTAAAGTCGGCGCTATCATCCAAAAACAATTTAACGTACCGTTTTGAATTCGTACCCATATTAAAGTAACCAATTCTTTACCAAATTATTGGTAGGTTTGGCACTTATCCGCTAGGTCTGTGTCAAACTTTTGAGTGGCAAGTTCTGTGGATGAGCTCTACTGATAGAAATCCTCTAGATTGTTCCATTCTTTCCCGCGAAACCCCTAAAGGTGTCGCCACACTAGTAAATAGCACTACTCGATCAATATAACACGGGCGTATAATGCTACGCTTGGCGGTGCTCTTGTTCTACTTTCAAATGTTTGTATACCTGCATGATTTTTTTGTTATATTTCAGATAGATCATCATTTTTCTACTTTCCAGTGATTGTATATCTGCATGATCTTCTTTGTTATTTTTCAGATGTCTGAATATTGGCCTTCCACTACTACAACAGTGTCTAATGAAGACTCCAATAGAAAGTCATTTCAGAGAACTGTCAGTGCTCAGGTACATAAAATTTACAACAAAATTTAAGAAATATAAACAAAGTAAAGAAAAATGAAGTAGAGCAGAGTCCTTGTCCCCTGGCAAGATTTTTTAATTTTAGTGAAGTCAGTCAGTTCAGATTTGGTTTGATTAAATGGAGTTTTACATCCCCATCAAGAATATTTCACTTATATCGAGACATCACCAGCTATAGATGAAGTGGCAGAAATTTTGACCTTTTCAGTGTGTTTAGAGCAATTTGCAGGGAGGGTTCTTTAAGGTGCCATGCCTGATGTTTTAAGGTCTCCTCTGTATGACCCTGTGACTTTTATATTGAAATGCTGAGTACTTGACGAAAGAACAATCACTACCAATTTTCAAGTCTTGGTCAAACTCAGCCAGGGTTCGAACTCTGTTCTCCCACTTATGAAGTGAGCACTCTTCCAACTAAGCTACTACCCTAGTGGTATATATAAAACTAGAGGCAATATAGAACAGCTTTAGATAATAAAAGAATGCCCACATTGATTGCATGAAACTGAGTGTAACCTAAACAAGTTGTTCTTGGGAATTCCTTGCTCTAAACTATTCCATAGTCACCATTATCTTGACAGTGAATTTGCTAAGAATTGATAGAAAACCTGATTAAGTTAATCATGGATGTGATACAATATTCTGTTATGACTGGGGTTAAATAAGGAAAAAAAGCAGGGACTCCAATAGAAAGTAAGAAAATGCATTCTCACTGACCCACTCAACAAACTTAAGAAGAAGGAAAAAACCAGCAGAAACAAACTTATTAAAATTATTTTGAATGTTGGATACATGTTTGATGTTGAGGCTAAGGTATTTATTTATTCTAGTCAACCCTCGAAGATGCTAAAGCATTACTCACAGAACTAGAAGCTCAAGAAGGCAGCCTTTCAGATATGGAGACTAATGGAAATAAAACCGATAATGAAAATGAAAGTGTTACCAAGGAAACAAACTCTGGTAGCCAATCAGATACTCACATGTCTGCAGTAGAAGAAGAGAAAGAACAAAAATCAAATTTGTGATACTAATGGAATAGACTTTAAAATTTTAGTTGAGCAGTTGAATAATATTATCTTAAGTCAATAAATAAAAGACTTATTTTGTTGAAATTATTCTTTAAATTCTGTTAACTTAATATGTAAAAATATTGTTGTAGCCTTTTTTATAAGTGTAAATAGTTTTGTACATATTGTAGAACTGTACATATTTTTTTCTCTAAATTTATGAAAATTTCATTTCTTCTTTTCAGAGGCATAAATGAAATTTTAAAAAAATACTAGTAAACATTTTTTGTAAACTTACACCAAAGTGCTGCAGAAAATTTTTAAAATATACAACACATGCATGTATATTTGTAAATCTTACCTATAAGTTCATTTTTAATAGAGATATGTATAACAAAAATCGTGATCAAAAGGAAGTAGAAAATTCTCTCCGTTCATTGTGAATCCTCACTATATATATATATATATATATATATATATATATATATATATATATATAAATAAAATTAATCTTTTCATAGTTAGGGTTATTTCTATATAAGATTCTCTAACTTGTTTAGATTCTGCGGAAAAAGGGGCATCTGTTGCAGTAGGGTACCTTGTAGAAAAGTTGATTGGTCTGAATGACCAGTCACCTTTAAAGAGATCATCTATGTATACTTATATCAGAAATTGTAAAACAGAAAACAGAATTGTCTTTTTTATCCTACCATTATTATTATTATTTTTTTTAATTTATTTAATTTTTTTTTGTTTTGTTTATTTACCATTAAAACTGTATCCAAAATTCATTCAGACATATTATATTGAGGACTTGCTGTATTATAAAAAAAAAAATCATGTTTACCTTTTCATCAGGTCAAATGTCATTTATAAATTGTGTGACAACAGGAGGGGTTTTTTTTTAAAATAAACAAATAAAATGGAAATTTTGTATTGTGATTGTGCATAATTGAGTGTGTGCACTTGAAATCTTTTATAAAGAAAATACCTACATATATATACTCAGAGGTCCGTGTTTTAACTTTCACATGTTATTTGGGTCCACTAATCAAACTCTTGCATGATCAAACTCATAAAGATTGGTGTTTCCATTCATAATGTATCTTCCTCCTTATTGGTGAGTATTTTTACATACATCAATTCAGTGTGATTGGGAAGAAATTCATGACTGTTCATGAAAATTTGTTAAAGACTTTATCTTTTTCAGCCGACATCAAAGATTTTGTTTTAAACAAAACAGATAATACTATTTGAATACTTGTGTAGAATAGGGTGAAGTAATAATGTATAGTCCCCTGTCAAGATTCTTTCTCTCATAATAAAGTAGTCCGTTCTGGGACGGTACTAGAGTACCTGGCAAGAACAACTGACAAACCTTCTTTCACTTGAATCTGCTAAAGTAGGATTGGAACCTAGCCACAAGAGGTACTGTGAACTGTAAAGGGGAGCTTGAGACCACTTTCTGTCACCTGAAATATTTGTGTGTATTTTTGTTTGTTTTTTTTTTTTTTTTAGCTCACCTGGTTAAAAGATTATTAATTGATCAATGCTGAAGCCTAGTTGAGTATACATTTTTAGGTCTTTAACTTACTTATAAGAGTGAAATTGCAGAATTATTGGAGCTAGATAAAAATAGTATTTTGTACATAAATGTTATTTGAAATGAACAAGACTTTTTGTATTCAGACTGTTATCAGTTTGTAGTATATCAGTTAGTATAAATCTTGTCTAAATGTGAAGAGTGTTAGAATATACAAGATGCGTATGTTTTACGTGGAGTTTTACACATGTTTTGAGCTGCATATGGTTGAATAAATTGTTATTAGATATGTATTTTCAAGCATATGAAAAACATAAGCACAATTTTTTTATGTGGTAGAAAATGGTACACATGTTTTCCCTGCATTTTCCACATGTTACCTGTACATATTTGTGTTTTATTACATATGATATTCCACGTGGATTTACATATTATTTTTATCTATAAAGACAGGTAAATATTTGATATGATTTAAGATGTGAAGTTGTAAGAATATTTGTTTTTGATATCGTATTAACTTTCTAGGTATTCTTTATTTGTTAGTTGTCATAAAATAAATAAAACGTTGTTACATTTTAAATTGAATTTATGCAGGAATTATTGTTATTATTATTATAATATTATTTTTTTTAAGCCTGTTTTTTTTTCTCTCTCTCTCTATTTCGTTAGTTTTTCGATACATGTATATGTTATTTGTTGATCTTAATGTAAACCTCATGTGGTGTGTACTTCGGAAGTTAATTTTTGAAATGTTATGAATTTATGTTAAGTTTACATTTTTATGTTTTCTATTCAAATTCTCCTGGCTTGGTTTCATTTTATATTACAGTATAATTTGCTATTACTGCTACTTTTTCTATATAAAAACCACCTGTCTATTAAGACCACTTTTAGGCCTTATTTCATATTCCAACCATAAAGAACATCACCTTTCTGTAGAGTCCACATTTTCTATGTCCCATTGGTGGTCTTTATATACAGGTTTAACTATGTTTTGTGAAATTGCATACATTTAGATGAATTTTTTACATACATGAGGGACTACTGCATTGACTTAAACATTTACCCATTAAAGAATGTCCCCCTATAATTTTGCTGAAACATTTTTGGTCGAAAAACCACATTTCTGATTTACCTTGAATTAATTTGTTGCTTATATTTCGCTACAATGCACTGCCATTACATCCTGCACAGAATAGTGTGTGTGTGTCTGAAACCTTGATAAATTACGAAAAAAAATTTTATTACCTTGCATGACGATTTCACTCTCAGGTTCTAATGTCACCATCTGCAAAACATTGGGGTGAAAATTTGTGCTTTAATTCACAAATTATTTGTATATATAAAAATGAACATTGAAGTGTTTTCCCAGAGATATAGATTATATGTATGTTCAGTATAATTTCACTTAACAATATACATGTATATGTATGTTGCATATATTTCAGTTTTGACATTCATCATAAGCTAACATTGTGGAACAACCAAAATAACATTTGCCAATTTTAAACACTTTTAAAAGAAAGCATGATAATCACGTATACAACTTATTTATCTGTTATGACGTTTAGCATAACTTACTAATGGTTCAACCAGAAAAATATTTGCCCATTTTGTACTTTATGAATATTCCATTAAAAATCTTCATCCTTTTTCTTTAAAAAATGATAACACATACTTGTATACAACAATCATTTCTGTAAAGATGACATTCAGCATTTAAAATCAATTTTCTTTCAAAAAAAAAACTAATAATCGTCTACATTACATTGTTTTGTGTGTTCTGACATTCAGAATTACTCATGGTACTGGAAATATCTTTGAAACATTTTACCAATACATATACACAGGCCTAAGTTTTATGATCAACCCTTTACTAAAATTTTTTTTTTAATTTGGAAAAAAATATCAAACTTACTTCAAGTTTATTCAATTTTCTATGAAAGTTTTGCATAATTCACTGTCACAAACACATTGACTGAAACAGTAGCTAACACAAATAAGGCCCAGGCTATTCATTGAAATTTTTTTTTATTGCCTGGATATTAATTACAGTGCCTTTTCACAGATCCTTTAGGTTTTGTTAATGACATGACTCTCATTCAGCTGATTTCCATAAATCATGCAGTGAAAAAAGCCCACACATTTTTAGCTCACCTGAGCTGAAAGCTCAGATGAGCTATTGCGATGGTTCACCGTCCGTCGTCTGTCGTGTGTCGTCCGTCGTGCGTTAATTTTTAACATTTTAACCTTCTCCAAAACCACTGGGCCAAATTTAATGAAACTTTGTAACCATCATGCCTGGGTGAAGCCCTTTCAGATTTGCACTAAGGAAAAGAAGTTATATCCCCTTGGGGCCCAATAAGTGGGGAAATAGTGAAAAACTTTAAAAATCTTCTCCTCTGAATCTACAAGAGATATACCTTAGTTATTTCATTTAAAACATCCTTAGGTCATCTATTTTCAGATTTGCTCAAATGGAAGCCATGGGGCTCAAAATAGGAAAATTGTAAGGCACTAAGTGGGGAAATTGCTAAAAATAATATATTTGTCACTATATCTTGAAAACTATTAACTTTTTGTATAGGCATGTATATTAGAATATTGTAGGTATTGTGACAACGATCATTTTGATATATGGTTCAAAATCATATGTTGAAAGGTCAAGGTCACAGCTCCAAAAGAAGACTTGAATTGCTAATTATCTTTGAAAACTTTTAACTTTTTGTATAGGCATGTATATTAGAATAGTGTAGGTATTGTGACAATGATCATTTTGATATCTGGTACAAGGTCATATGTTGAAAGGTCAAGGTCACAGATTCAAAAGAAGACTTAAATTGCTGATAATCTTAAAAACTATTAGCTTTTTGTATAGGCATGTATATTAGAAAATTGTAGGTATTGACATGGGGATCATTTTGATATATCGCTCAATGTTATATGTTCAAAGGTCAAGGTCATATAAACATAGGAATACTAAATTATTAATAATCTTGAAAGCTATTAATTTCATGCATTGGCATGTAAATTAGAATATTGTAGGTATTGACATGATGATCATTTTGATATATGGTACAAGGTCATATGTCGAAAGGTCAAGGTCACAGCTGCAGAAGAAGACTTAAATTGCTAATTATCTTTGAAAACTATTAGCTTTTTGTATAGGAATGTATATTAGAATATTGTAGGTATTGTGACAACAATCATTTTGATATATGGTTCAAGGTCATATTTGAAAGGTCAAGGTCACAGCTCCAAAAGAAGACTTGAATTGCTAATTATCTTTGAAAACTTTTAACTTTTTGTATAGGCATGTATATTAGAATAGTGTAGGTATTGTGACAATGATCATTTTGATATCTGGTACAAGGTCATATGTTGAAAGGTCAAGGTCACAGATTCAAAAGAAGACTTAAATTGCTGATAATCTTAAAAACTATTAGCTTTTTGTATAGGCATGTATATTAGAAAATTGTAGGTATTGACATGGGGATCATTTTGATATATCGCTCAATGTTATATGTTCAAAGGTCAAGGTCATATAAACATAGGAATACTAAATTATTAATAATCTTGAAAGCTATTAATTTCATGCATTGGCATGTAAATTAGAATATTGTAGGTATTAACATGATGATCATTTTGATATATGGTACAAGGTCATATGTCGAAAGGTCAAGGTCACAGCTGCAGAAGAAGACTTAAATTGCTAATTATCTTTGAAAACTATTAGCTTTTTGTATAGGAATGTATATTAGAATATTGTAGGTATTGTGACAACAATCATTTTGATATATGGTTCAAGGTCATATTTGAAAGGTCAAGGTCACAGCTCCAAAAGAAGACTTGAATTGCTAATTATCTTTGAAAACTTTTAACTTTTTGTATAGGCATGTATATTAGAATATTGTAGGTATTGTGACAATGATCATTTTGATATCTGGTACAAGGTCATATGTTGAAAGGTCAAGGTCACAGATTCAAAAGAAGACTTAAATTGCTAATAATCTTAAAAACTATTAGCTTTTTGTATAGGCATGTATATTAGAAAATTGTAGGTATTGACATGGGGATCATTTTGATATATCGCTCAATGTTATATGTTCAAAGGTCAAGGTCATATAAACATAGGAATACTAAATTATTAATAATCTTGAAAGTTATTAATTTCATGCATTGGCATGTATATTAGAATATTGTAGGTATTGACATGATGATCATTTTGATATATGGTACAAGGTCATATGTTGAAAGGTCAAGGTCACAGCTGCAGAAGAAGACTTAAATTGCTAATTATCTTTGAAAACTATTAGCTTTTTGTATAGGCATGTATATTAGAATATTGTAGGTATTGCGACTATCATTTTGATATATGGTTCAAGGTCATATTTTGAAAGGTCAAGGTCACAGCTGCAAAAGAAGACAAATTGCTAATTATCTTGAAAACTATTAACTTTTTTTATAGGCATGTATATTAGAATATTTTAGGTATTGATATGACAATCATTTTGATATATCGTTCAAGGTTATATGTTCAAAGTTCAAGGTCATATCAACATAGGAATACTAAAATTATTAATTATCTTGAAAGCTATTTATTTCAATGCTAGGCATGTATATTAGAATATTGGTATTGACATTACACTCATATATGGTTCAAGGTCATATATGTTCAAAGGTCTAGGACATAGCTGCATAGAAATTAATTAATGATTTGGAAATTATTCATTGCACTACAGTTACTTTAGGCATATTATATAAGCTACTAATAAATGAAATGTGAGTGAATATATTTCTGATTAAGTTTTGTGGGAGTTCTTAACTTGAGAAAACATTTAAAGTTTCTGTACTTAATATATTGTCTATTGCACTTTGCAAACAATATTGGACATATCTTCAGGTGAGCGTTAAGGCCCATGGGCCTCTTATTTCAATTTGAGATATTTCTTCTCTATTGTCATATGGTAAGAAACATAGATATATCTGGGTCCAACTGTAGATTCAGTCTCAGGGTGAGAACTACATACCCTATTTATAATTTCATGAGCCATAGATTTATTTTAAAATTTTCTGTTACATGCATATAAATTTAAATATCATAAATTAGAAGAAATCATGATTTTTGTGAATGTATCATGTAAATTTAGTTGTAATCAAGAATAAAATCTTGTATAGGAAGGGGAATTTAAATACTGTCTGTTCCATATTTAGCAGTGTAATTTATGCAAACAAGTTATAACTGCAGTGAGGTTTACAATTTGTCATAACTTAAATCTTAATTGATGCAATAAATAATGAACAAATTTATTTGTCATCCTTGTTTATATAATACTTAATTGTTTACAAATGCAAGGCAGATAAGAATGTTTCAAAGTTGACATCATTGTGTACTAGTACAAGTCAGAACTGTTCATAGCTAACATTGATGTTTACTAATTCAAAGCAGATGTTTGTTTCAAAGTTGACATCAACGTGTAATAATACAAATCAGAAATGTTCATAGCTGACATCAGTGTTTACTAATACAAAGCAGATGTTTGTTTCAAAGTTGACATCATTGTATACTAGTAAAAATCAGAACTGTTTGTTTCAAAGTTGACATCACGGTGTACTAGTACAAATCAGAAATGTTCATAGCTGACAGCATTTACCAATATAAAGCAGATGTTTGTTTCAAAGTTGACATCAACGTGTAATAATACAAAGCAGAAATGTTCATAGCTGACATCAGTGTTTACTAATACAAAGCAGATGTATGTTTCAAAGTTGACATCATTGTATACTAGTAAAAATCAGAACTGTTTCAAAGTTGACATCATTGTATACTAGTAAAAATCAGAAATGTTCATAGCTGACATTGGTGTTTACTAATTCAAAGCAGATGTTTGTTTCAAAGTTGACATCATTGTATACTAATACAAAGCAGATGTTTGTTTCAAAGTTGACATCACTGTGTACTAGTACAAATCAGAAACGTTCACAGCTTACAGCATTTACCAATATAAAGCAGATGTTTTTTTCAAAGTTGACATCACTGTGTACTAGTACAAATCAGAACTGTTCAAGCTGACAGCATTTACCAATATAAAGCAGATGTTTTTTTCAAAGTTGACTTGAACGTGTAATAGTACAAATCAGAAATGTTCATAGCTGACATCAGTGTTTACTAATACAAAGCAGATGTTTGTTTCAAAGTTGACATCACTGTGTACTAGTACAAATCAGAACTGTTCAAGCTGACAGCATTTACCAATATAAAGCAGATGTTTTTTTCAAAGTTGACATCAACGTGTAATAGTACAAATCAGAAATGTTCATAGCTGACATCAGTGTTTACTAATACAAAGCAGATGTTTGTTTCAAAGTTGATATCATTGTATACTAGTAAAAATCAGAACTGTTCATAGCTGACATTGGTGTTTACTAATTCAAAGCAGATGTTTGTTTCAAAGTTGACATCAATGTGTAATAGTACAAATCAAAAATGTTCATAGCTAACATCAGTGTTTACTAATACAAAGCAGATGTTTGTTTCAAAGTTGACATCATTGTATACTAATACAAAGCAGATGTTTGTTTCAAAGTTGACATCACTGTGTACTAGTACAAATCAGAAACGTTCACAGCTTACAGCATTTACCAATATAAAGCAGATGTTTTTTTCAAAGTTGACACCACTGTGTACTAGTACAAATCAGAAATGTACATAGCTGACATTAGTGTTAACTAATACAAGGCACAAAGTTTGTTTTCAAAGTTGACATCACCATGTACTAGTATAAAGCAATCAGAATCGCCCAAAATTGTCATCGGTGTGAACTAGTATAGAGCAGACCAGAATCACTTAAGTTGACATCACTGTATACTGGTATAGAGAAATCAGAATCACCTAAAATTATCATCAATGTGAACTAGTATAGAGCAGACTGGAATCATCCAACTGTAACATATAGTACACATATAGCGATATCAACTGAAGAAACTGAGATAAAATTGTCTCAAGTAGTTGAAACGAGAGGCCCATGGGCCTTAACGCTCACCTGAGGAAATGTCCAAAAACTTACAAAGAACTTAATTACAAAAGGTTGAAAAAATTTCTCAAGTTTGGAAAATCCTGCAATAATTAATCAGAAATGTCTAGTCACATTTCATTTATAAATAGCTTATATGCATGATTTAACTATAGTACAATGAATAATTTCCAAATCATTAACCATATGGTTATGCAGCCATGATTTGACCTTTGAACATATGACCTTGAGTCACATATCAAAATGATCATCATATCAATACCTACAATATTCTAATATATATGCCTATGCAAAAAGTTAATGGTTTTCAAGATAATTAACAATTTGAGTCTTCTTATGCATCTATGACCTTGACCTTTAAATGTAAGACCTTGAATCTCATATCAGAATGATTACCATATCAATTCCTACAATATTCTAATATACATGCCAATACAAAAAGTTAATAGTTTCCAAGATAATTAACAATTTCAGTCTTTTTATGCACCTATGACCTTGACCTTTGAACGTATGACCTTGAGCCGTATATCAAAATGTTCGTCATGTCAATACCTACAATATTCTAAAATACATGTCTATACAAAAAGTTTATAGTTTTCAAGCTAATGCACAATTTTAGTTTTCATTGGCAGAAAAATAACATTTCAGGGGCAACAACTCCTACATGTATTTTCATACAGTTACGAAACTTTGTACCTTTTTACATTTTGTCATGCTGAACATTTTAACAATTTTGATATTATATATCTCTTATAATTTGGAAGAAAATAGCCTAAAACTGCACAAATTACAAACTAGGTCATGACCTTGAACTTTGACCTTGACCCCATTTTGAAGGTTATTTCAAGAAAAAGTCAAAACTGAAAATCCCATGTCAATATCTATTCATATAGTCAAGTTATAACAATTTGAAGCTATTTTACGAAATTTTTAAAATTAAACTCAAAAACGCGTAACCTAATTTTTTACCAAATTTCACGAAATGAACAATTTATAAGCTTAAGACCCTAGAGAAGCCAAATATCACATCAGATTTTTTCTACCATCTTCGCTTTCGGAGAAGAAAATTTTTTAAGTTTTTTGGAACCATAGGTCACCTTGACCTAGTTTTGGGAGCTAGGATAACGTCATGAACAAATCTGAATTGCACTGGCCCATATATGCATCTGACCAAGTTTCATTGAAATCCACCTTGTAGTTTCAGAAAAGAAGTTGAAAATGTAAAAGTTTACGCCGCGGACGACGACGACGACAACGACAGACAAATTTTGATCAGAAAAGCTCACTTGAGCCTTCGGCTCAGGTGAGCTAATAAAGCATTCAAAATTAGGACGTCATTGTTAGCATCTGTACAACTGATGTTTGTCTTCAACTCTCAAGTTTAGAATGTTAGATTACTTATAATCACAGTACTATCAATTTGTTGTTCCAGTCAAGGTTCAAAATAATGTATCAGTCACGATTCCACCCGTAGCAAAATTCCCAGTAGGAAAGAAACAGCAAAAAATTACCGCTAAATGAG
>CM056598.1:27978731-28043058 GCA_029721355.1 Tegillarca granosa | reverse complement strand
ACATCAAATGCTCAGATGGAAAAAAATTATTTCGCTAAATTTGACTTCAGAAAACAGTTATTGCCATATGTTACATCAAATGATAATGTTATTCAATACAGTTGTTAATCATACCCAATTTCTTGTTCCTAAAAAATGCAAATTCTCGTTGGTCACATGACTAGACTTTCGAAACCTATATCATATTTAGTTTTCAGATTTTACCCTTTTTTAGTAACAAGGTGGGGGGAGGGAAACAAACAAATTTTATTGTAATTTTTGAGCCATTATTTTGGATCATTTCAGAATTGAATTGGATGAGTGGGTGGAAGCTATAGAAAATATAATGGAGAAAAGTAAAGCAGCAACAGTATGGTTTGTAGAGTACTTGGCTAGTGAGAAAGGATCTGCTTATATCAAGTATGTTTTTAACACTAGTTACTGATTCTGTTACTATAAAAAAAAACCATATTTACTCTGAATGATTTATAGCAATGATGGATAACATATAGTTGGTTGTTTTCGCTGGGTGCAAATTTTGGCACTTTTTTGGTGGTAGTCTTAAAATCACTAAAATAAAAATTATAAAAATTTTTGTATACCAGTCAACCATGAGCGAGTTTGCCAAAATAAATACAAAAAATATTCATCTGACTTTTTCTTGTCAAAATCGTCAAAATTTAGGCCAGCTAAAATAATCCGCTATATCGTAATTTACTACAGGGAAACTGCATTTTATTGTATTCTAACAAACCTGGCGGATTCTTTTTGAGAAAAATTAATTTTGTAATTTTTATTTGTTTGCCTGGAGACACTAGTCCAAATGAGGAAAGAGTAAGGTTATAATTTTCCATTATTTGTGTAGGCACACTTTTAAATTTGTGTTATTGTTGTGAGTTTTATGTATGCTTTATTGTCAAAAAGAAATTAAAAACTGGAAAGTATGGACACATTATGGAAGTTAATATTTACTAGTGAAAATAGATGATTTTATTTATACTGAAAACATATTTTATATTGTTTATTATTATTTTATTATTATTTTATTATCACTATAACTGATATTAATTATTATTTATATCCTATAATGATGATATTATTATTATATATTATTATTTATTATTATATATTATTATATCCCTATAACTGATATTATTATTATTATTATTATTATTATTATTATTATTATAACTGATATTATTATTATTATTATTATTATTATTGACCCTATAATTTATTTGAATCTTATTCAAAACTATGTAACATTGGTTAAAGTAATACTGAAATAATATTTTTTCATTTATAGACCATTATATTAGAATGTCCAAATAGAGATGTCAGACTAAGTATGGCCAAGCTACTAGAGAGAATGATGTCTTGTTATTTTGCTCACAAAGGAGTCCCAGTAAGTCAAATTAAACTTTTAAATTTCAGATTCATCAGCAAAATTTGTCTTGTCACTATAAAATAAAGAAGAAAAAATGAAGAATTTATGAAATTTTAGTGTAATTTGGGAATTTTTATTCCATTTATTTTTTTAATCAAGGCTGGTAAAGTTCCTTTGATGTTCTGTAGGAACTTTGGTTTACTCCACCATCCCTGATGTAACAAACTGGATATGGGTTAAACTTCATAACTTTAATCAAAATTGATAGGATAAAATTAACTTGAAGCTGCAGGAACACTATTAGAATAACACAGTTAACAAATTTACCTTTAAATATTGCTTATACATGAAGTTACCTGCTAGAAAGTGGGAGTAAATTACCCGTAATCCTTCTATGTATTCGGACAGATTTTAATAATTTCATTTTCAAGTGTCCGGGAATTTAGAGGAAATTTGAAATTAAAATATCTTGAAAATTGGGGGTTGTCCGAATATTTAGAGTGTCCGAAAAAATTAGAGACATTTTGGAGCCAATTTGGGTCCCCGTTCCCTCTCGATATTTTAAGACATTATCAACAGCGATATCCATGCATAAATCAATGATAAAGTAAAATTTTAAATAAAAATAAAAGTAAAATTTACCTTTTGTGTTGTTTATTTCATTAATTATTGTTTTTATAAAGCGTTTTGTTGATCAATAATCACGATTCTCTAAGTTATACACATCCAGGTCGCATTTTGTTTACAAGTAAACAACGTGACTTTGTTCATTAACGCCCAATATTTGAGGTGCACCAACATGCCTCTTTCTACTTGTAATTGTTTGCAATCAATTATTATTATACATCGTGTGTTGCATTATTTGTGGATCAAGTTCTTAATCAAATACTCAATATTTTACCATGCGTATGTGTGTACATTTTAAGAAATGACAATGCAAAGATAGAAAAAGTCCCGACTCCCGACTTCCGCAAATAAAAGGTTAAAAATTAAATTATTTCAAATCATATTTCAAACATATTTTAATGTCATTTTTATCTTGGAAAACAGTTTTTCGCGTCTGTCGGCTGGAACAATCACATGGTTGTTTTTGGAATTCCCATAACAAACACTAAATGAGAATAAGTGAATGTCACTTCCTGTTTTCATCAGAAAAAATGTCTTTGATGTTGAACTAGTGTACCGACAAGATTCTGTCTTACACGATTTTCTCGGCAGTGAACATTAATTATAACCAACTTTCACTTTCAAAGAAAATTACAGCACTTATCAAAGGTATGATTTTATTTAGTTTACATAAAAAGTTAATACATTGCACATACCTGTTTCACGTTACGATGCAATGACGCCAATACACATGAATAAATGTGTGAAAGCAACAATTTATAGTTAAAATAATTGAAAACAACAAAGTTTCTTCTTGATTTTAATAAATCTTTATTTCAAGCGCTCTGCATAACATGCTGCAACTGAGTTTCAGCAAAAACATGTCCGGATTTAGAGGTAAAAAATTGCCGTCTGAAATTAGAGGAAATTTAAAAATTATTAAAATTTAAAAATTAGGGTGTCCGAAAACATAGAGGGTCCGAATACATCAAAGGATTACGGTAGGTACTAAAAAAGTTAATTGGGTATAAAAAAAGAGTGAATTAGGTACTAAAAGGAGTAAATTAGATACAAAAGGAGTAACTTGGGTACTAAAAGGAGTAAATTAGGTAAAAAAAAGGAGTAAATTAGATACAAAAAGGAGTAAATTAGATACAAGAAGGAGTAAATTAGGTATGAAAAGGAGTAAATCAGGTACTAAAAGAGTAAATTATGTAAAAAAAAAAAAGGAGTAAATTAGATACCAAAAGGAAGAAATTAGGTATGAAAAGGATAAATCAGGTACTAAAAGAAGTAAATTAGGTAAAAAAAAAAGGAGTAAATTAGATACAAAAAGGAGTAAATTAGGTATGAAAAGGAGTAAATCAGGTACTAAAAGAAGTAAATTAGGTAAAAAAAAAGGAGTAAATTAGATACAAAAAGGAGTAAATTAGGTATGAAAAGGAGTAAATCAGGTACTAAAAGAAGTAAATTAGGTAAAAAAAAAAGGAGTAAATTAGATACAAAAAGGAGTAAATTAGGTATGAAAAGGAGTAAATCGGGTACTAAAAGAAGTAAATTAGGTAAAAAAAAAAAGGATAAATTAGATACAAAAAGGAGTAAATTAGGTATGAAAAGGAGTAAATCAGGTACTAAAAGAAGTAAATTAGGTAAAAAAAAAAGGAGTAAATTAGATACAAAAGGAGTAAATTAGGTATGAAAAGGAGTAAATCAGGTACTAAAAGAAGTAAATTAGGTAAAAAAAAAAGGAGTAAATTAGATACAAAAAGGAGTAACTTATCTTCTAAAAGGAGTAACCTTGGTACTAAAAAGAGAAAACAAGGTATGTAAAGAACTTAACTTTTCATACTCTTGTTTTGTTTTATTTTTATGTTTTAAATATCTTTTATTTTAGACACAGAAATGTTTTGATGAAATCCTAGAGACATTCTTACAAATGTTGAATAAAGACGTAGTGGACCATTGTAAAAATTCTGCTCAGTATTTCCTTGTGCTAAAACATTATGTCCAAAATGTAAGTATTTTATCATTTGAATTGACAAAGAAAACCCAACAGTTTACTTTTTATTGTAAAATAATTTTGATTGTAATTATAAACCTATGGTACTCCATCTAAATTGTGACATGTTGATTAGGGTAAGATGAAAAATTTAAGACACAAAGTTCATAGATGGATTATAGTCATTATAATTTAAGTTTAATTTTTTTATAAACAATAATGTGTTTAGTTTGTCACATGACACTGTAGGTTATAGTACAGATAGCCGTATTTGACAAATAAAAAAGAGAAATTATTCCCATGGAAATCAAATTTCATTTCTTGCTCTATCATATCATATTCATATCTGCAAAATGAGATGTCATGTTGTGTACAAATGGCAGACCTTTCAAGGGGGAGATAACCGCTTCTGAGGTGGCATGTGCCAGAGTATAGTATGCGTCTGGAAAAAAAAACAAACAATAGTCCCATGCTGTCAAGGGCACTATTGTCGTTGTCAAGAAATGTCAGAAACTATATGAAATAGAACTCGTGTCGGTGACCAATCAGTATTCTGCAAGTTATCATGTGATATACTAATATTGTTAGTTCCTGCTTAATTATACAAAATAATATACAGTAGAATCTGTTTGTAAAGACCACCAATAAGACATAAGAAATATCACTTATAGATAGATTAATTTTGGTTGAAATATAAAAAAGGCCTTATAACACTGGTCTTAATAGACAGGTGGTCTTTAGATAGAGGTGGAAGCTGTGTATTTGATGTGTTTTTGTTTTTTTTTTTAAAAGCAAGATACCTTTGACCCGTCATAATTGCATTGAGTCTGTTTATAAGAAACTTTCATTTTATGGGTAATATGAAAGTTATAAATTAAACAAAATACTCAGTGATATAAAAAATTGTTTTCAAATCAAGAAGAAGAAATTGATTTTTAAACATGATTGTGATCCTTTACTGAATAATTCATTTTGACATTTATTTTATATTTTAGGGTACTAAAGCCTGTACACACATGTTTTGAGACGTGCATTCCAACGCCTAATCACATTTCTTCTAGGTCAGACTTCAGAACAAGACCAGGTGTGTAGTTTGTGACTGATTTGATTATTATTATCATATTTCTCTGCTTATTCTTATCCACCTGTTGTCACTTTTAGTTAGAAGAAACTGTACAGTAGTGACCTGGCTAACCCCTTTTAGCTGTTCTGATCACAAAGTGCTTAACTGGCCTTTTGTGATAAAGACTTTCTTTTTTGGCATACCCTGTAGTCTATCTTGTGTCAGTTTTTATTGTTGACTCTAGAAGCCACAATTTCTGTTCAATCTGTATCAGACTTATTAAGAGTGATACTTGCTCGTGTTTGGTAAAATAATACAGAGGAAAAAAGAAAGCATTACTGGTAATGTTATCATTATATGCCCCAATTTTTTTTTAATTTTCCACCATTTTTAAAAACATGCAAAATACAATGGACTATCTCATATGCATAAAGGGAAAATTTGAGACAGCTCTTTTCTTTTTTTTTTCTTTTTTATTTTATTTAGTTATTTAACAAAAACAATCAAAAATCATTTTATTTCTCTGTTTTCTGTTTTAACATTGTCGCATTTCACTTTTGCAATGTAATTTTATTGATTCCCTTTTATAAGCATTCATAAAAACAATGTTGCCTTGTCATTCAAAAATGTGATCCATTGTCTCTGAAACAAAAAATATCTTAATGGTAAATATTGTATTGTAGGAATCATCATCTCGCCGCTGGAGTTCTATTCAGTCAAGAGAATTTTCCAATTTGCATTCAACATTAGCTACATTGATACTCAACTGTGATGTCTCTCAGTATCGAACTGATGGTAAGTCATAACGGTATCTGAAAAAAAAAAATCAAATTTTGTGTGGTCGAAAATATCAAATCTTTGTTAGGTCAGAGTATTTTTTACCTACGAGGAGAATTAATGCCGAGAAATTGCCACAAATCTTTTGTGAGATTGCATTTGAAAGCACAGATGTTGTTGAACATGCTTCTGAATCAGTGTTATTTGGAATAAGTTTCCTTGAACTCTCTCAAAAAGCAACAGTACATATAGCTGAAATGTAGACCTGGAGTGTCTTAGGTATTTTTAGTTGACCTGAGCTAAAAGCTCAGATGAGCTATTGTGATCTATCCTTGTCCACTGTGTGTCGTGCGTCATGAATAAAGTTTACATTTTAATCTTCTCCAAAACTAAAGGGTCATATTTGATTATATTTGGCAGTAATGATGCCTTGGTGAAGGCCTTTTAGATTTGCCCAAATGAAGGGGTTATTTTCCCTTTGGGCCCCATAAAGCGGAAAATAGTGAAAATCTAAAAGAATCATCTCCGCTGAACATACAAGAGATATAGCTTAGATATTTCATGCATAAAATCCTTAGGACACCTAATTTCAAATTTACCCAAATGGTAGCTTTTGGGCTCAAAATGGAAAAATAGCAGGGAACTTAAGGGGGAAATTGCTGAAAATCATATATTTGTCAATATATCTTAAAACTATTAACTTTTTGCATAGACATATATATTAGAATATTGTAGGTATTGATATGATGATGATTTTGATATATAGCTCAAGTTCATTGGTTCAAAGTTCAAGGTTACAGCTGTTAAAAAAGACTGAAATCCTTAAATATCTTGAAAACTATTAACATGATGATCATTTTGATATATAGTTCAAGGATGTACATTTAAAGGTTAAGGTCATAGCAGGATAAGAGAACTTAATTGCTAATTATCTTGAAAACTGTAAACTTTTGCATAGGCATGTGTATAAGAATATTGTAGATGTTGATATGACAATCATTTTGATACATGTTTCAAGTTATATGTTCAAAGGTCAAGGACATAGCTACATAAGTATACTGAAAGGGTTAATGATTTTGAAATTATTTATTGTGCTATAGTTACTACATGCATATTAAAATTGAAACATGAATTGATATTCCTAATTAAGTATGTTGACAGTTCTTCACTTGAGAAAACTTGGAAAGTTTCTGTACTTAATATATTGTCTATTGCCCTTTGCAAACAATTTTGGACATTTACTCAGGCATTAAGGTCCATGGGCCTCTTGTTATTAATGGTCAGTGTAACTTAGTAACTGACCTCATGTTTGAGCCTAGTAATTTAAATGAATAGTTAAGGAAGAAAAGATCTGTTGGTTAATTCTTTATATAAACAACAGTGGATTAAATACGGCTATCATTACAGGTTTCCTCAAATGTATGAGAACAAAATTCTAAGACTGACTTAAAATAGGACCTCCTGAACCTGAATAAATATCGGTCAGATTTTGATATCAGAATTGAATCATAAGATAGAAGGAAGTGGGATATTATTGTTTTATATGTCCTAGCCAAGATTCTCTCACTTACATGAAAATAGACAGTTCGGGAATTGCAGAGGAAACTGAAGTGGCTAGAGAAAAACCATGATGGACCCTTTAGCAAATTAACTGACAGACTTTCTTGTGAATCAAGGCTGCCAAAGGGCACTGCAACGAGCACTTTTGGCCACACACTCTTGCCACTGCATCATTAAATAAAGATGTTTTGTTAAGCGCTTATAGATACTTGTATAAAAGATTTAAGTTTTTTTTTAAATATTTTGTGTCATAAATTGAGAATTAAAAAATAGTGAACGTTTCTTTGTACATGTACGGTATTCTTTTTATTCATTACTTGTTCTGAAATTAAAAAGAATTTAAAATTCAAAACTATTAATAATTATTTCTATTCAGAACCAGGAGATTATCCTGAACGTAAACCAAAGACTGTTATTCCACTAAAGTTCTTAAAGATGTCCTCTGATATGGAAAATTATGTTTATGGTGCCGATTCCGATAGATACATTAGAGAGGTAAGGTCTGATGATAGCACTAGAACAGTTTATTTTTAAATAGCTTTTGTATATCTTGTTTAAATTCTTTGTGTTTGTGTTGGATATGAAGTATTTCCTGCAATTTTATATCAAAAACAGGTGCCCCTTTCTGTTACCTAAAATGATTGTTTGTTGATGTAGTTTGGGGGACAGAGTATCTACTGATTCTTCTAGTGCCAATGTAATATAATTGGGGTGGGGGTGATATCTTTAGAGATTAATTAACTTGCACTTGTTTCAAATAGCTGAAAAATAGTTGATGCGACGTTAAACGTAACAACCAACTGACCAACCAAATTTCTTAGTAAAATGGTTGGGTCTTTATAAAAAGGATAATTGTGTTGGTAATTAGATTTTCTGTATATGATAAGAACTGTAAAGTAATAAAAGTCTTTTATTTTTGATAAAATTAATATTTCATCTGGTTGTATAAAAAAAATGATATTAAGTTATTTGAGATTAAATATTCAAATTTGATATTCAAGTCCGAATAGTTTTTACACCAACAAAGGAATTTACAGTACATTTTAGTTATAAAACATTGCTTATTGAATTCATTTCAGATATTTTGAATAATATGTTATGTATTTTGCGTACAGGTTGTACATGCTGTTCGTGAAGTTGGAGGTAGTCAGCTATTTTTCTGTGATATGCTAGTATACTGCAGTTTCTGCAATAAAAAGTTTAGTACTACTGTTCTAAAGCAAGTCATAGTAAGTACTTCTTTTTATTATGAAGATTTTTGTGTACATTATAATTGTCTGATACAGGATTTCGAAGGTCAATTTTTTTTTTTTTTTTTTTTTTTTTTTTTTGCACTGGAGTTAAAAATGATGCCATTTACTTGACATGATAGATCATGCATCAGCTACTGGGAAAAAGTTGGCTGCAAATTACAATTTAAATATTCTCAAATCTGTTTTATTTACCAAAACAAAAAAACAAAACAAACAAAAAACAAACAACAGATCAGCCAATAATGGCTTACTTACCATACAAACATGTGTCATTTACATGTTTATAAAGATTTTTTTGGTGTGTGTGTGTGTGTGTGTGTGTGTGTGTGTGTGTGTGTGTGTGTGTGTGGTGATAGTACACTCACATACAAAGCTGTATCATTTACATGTATTATATAAAAAAGTTGAAACCTTATTTCATGTATTCAGTTTTTTATCCGTTTATAATTGTTGTATAACTAAATTAATTACATTTACTCTTTTATTTTCTTTTTGCCCATGTCACCATTATATTTCTGACATACCCCTAACTAAACAAGCTTATCACATTATGGATTAGCTTTTTCTAAATCAAATCCATGCTTTCTAGGGGTATATAAGATTTCTTATATTTACTATATGTAACAGGAGAAAGAGATTCTAGTTACCAGTTTGAGGTCGAGATGGGGATATTCCGATCGAGTGGTCAGATTCTTCATCTCAAACGAGGCTCTGCCTCGTTTGAGATGAAAAAAATCTGACCACGAGATTGGAATTTTCCCATCTTGACCTCAGTCAAGTAATTGATTATTTTTCTTGCATATATTTTAAGAAAAAATACTGGAATCCCTTCTATTATGTTGCAGGAATTTGCTAGCGGAAGAAATACAAAACACGCAACAATAACAAATAATGTTTCACTCACAGCAGAATTTGAACCTACGCTGCAAAACAAAATGATTTTTCTCTTTATATATATACATCGTTTAGTAAAAATGATATTATTCATCATATAAAAGTCTTTTTTGTCGTTTTCATATAATTTTTTCCCACAAAATTATTACCCTTGCCAATTGAAAAAAAATGTAGTCCCTGTTCAACTGAGATAGGCTACACATGCGCACGTGGGGTGCGATATGGAAAAAATATCGTACCACCCATTCAGTGAGATAAATCTATCACATATGCGAGAAAATAAAATCTACTTCCTAACCAAGTGTTCTTCAGATTGGAATTCATCTTTTGGGTCCTTCCATGAGGCCAGAATTCGAAAAAAATTCTTGTTACTCTACTGTATAAAAACATTTGCAGAAGGAGAACTAAAGTTTCTAGTTTATGAATTGTGTTGCAATATCAAATTTTTGTTGTTTCACTTTTGCAAAGTGTTCAAAGCTAATTTTAAAAAAGTGTTTGATGGGAAATAATATTTTATAATTGATTGGCAACCATCATTATTTTCACTGTTTCTTCTTCATGATTTTTTGTGTGGTTTATTTAATGTGTATATTATCAATTTTACATTAACTTGATCACCCCAACTAGGTCATTTCCCTTACTATGGTATGCATCCAATATGAAATTTAAATACTTTGTTCTGAAGTTTTTAACTTTGAAACATTTACTAATTTAACTTTCTATAAATTTATAAAAGTATGACTGATTAATTTACCGCAGCATTTTTACTTTGTTTAGGTATGAATGCTTCATTTTTAATGCAGAAATATAACCTTTATTTTCATTCATTTTTACTTTCAGCATCAGTATATGACAGCTCCATCTAATGAACTGAAACCTATATTTTCATTATTGATGGAACTCTTGGTAAGTAGGATTTATCTCCCTTTACTTGTTTACACATGTAAGCTCATCAACGTCAATTTTTAAAAAGATTGACAACCAACTATGTGCCAATAACCTGATTACATTAACACAACTTGGATATAATTACATTACTATACCACTTAACAGGCCTTGATTTGAAGTTCTCTTCATTCTTAACAAAAGATCTAGATGAATTTTTGTGATGTAAAAAAACATTGCCTGTGGCTTTTTCATACTAATTCAATAAAAAAATCTAGTCATATTCAGTCCAATAATTTTGAATGGCGCCCTAAATAACCATTGTTAATTCAGCTGTCAATAAAAAAAACTGTGTTTCTGGTTAGACATGCACTTCAGCAAGCATTGGAAGAAATTGATAAGAAATTCATGTGTAAAATTAATCATAAACTACTGTTTATGAATTGGCATATTTGTATCTTAACATAATTATTTTTTTAACTTGGATTAATCTTGTGGGTTGCATAGTCATAAATTTTATCTCTTGCATAAATAAACAATTACAATCGGGCTGCAGTTTCACAATCATTTACTTAGTTGAGTGTACACTCAACTCATATATTCCCATTTTTCTCTTAACAATATTTTTTTTAAAAAATTAAGTTTTATTAGATATTGTTAACTTTTGTTTTGTACAACAAACCAACAATAAACAGTTTTAAATATTACATTAGATATTCAGTTTTATTGTGTCGCCTGACTAGGCGACATATAGGAATTACTTTCGTCATCGGCGGCAGGGTCCGGATTTCCTTGTCCGGAGCATAACATTGGTGTTGTACGTTCAATTGACTCCAAACTTGGTGTGCATGTTTCTGGCAATGACTCAAAGTGCAGTGCACAAGAACCACAACTCTATCTTTTTCCGTTTTTGAATTATTTCCCTTTGATTGATTTTTATAGAGCATTTCTTGTCTGGAGCATAACTTTGGCGAAGTATGTTCAAATGACTCCAAACTTGGTGTACATGTTTCTGGCAATGACTCAAAGTGCAGTGCACAAGAACCACAACTGTATCTTGTTCCGTTTTTGAATTATTTCCCTTTGATTGATTTTTATGCAGTGTCAGGCGACACATCTGTTTCAAAGAAACATATCTAGTCTGTGTAATGTCTTAGAAATTGACATTGAAATATTTGTTAATTTGAGTGAGTTTACACTCAGTTGAGTGAATGATTGTAAAACTTGGGCCAGTTAGATTTACTGTTAAAAAAATTACTTTTAAGCTACCATAATCGCAGTAACTCAGTTGGTAGAGTGCTCGATCCGTAAGTTGGAGGTCGTGGGTTTGAACCCTGACTAGGTCTTACCCAAGACTTGAAAGTGGGTAGTGATTGTTCTTTTGTTAAGAACTCGGCATTACGAATTGAAAGTCACAGTTCTTTCAGATGGGAACTTAAAATAAACAAGGTTTCATGCCACGGTAGGTGTGACAGGATTAAGAACTTTGCTGTACCATGCTCAACCCTCAGGCAAAATTTCTGCACTTTCTCCTATAGCTGGCGACATCTCAATATAAGTGAAATATTCTTGACTGGAATGTTAAACTCAACTTAACTTCTAACCTGATTATGCATGTTAACAACATTACTGAGTGGTCATTACTTAAACATCATTTAGAAAGTGTGGGGAAATTATTATTCCCCACATTTAGTCAGAGATGTGACAAAAATGGAATAGCGAACACTTGATAAAAAATTGATCGATTTGAATAATTGAAAAATACATGTACATGCATGGATGTTTGTTTAATTAATGTTTTGGCAATGGACACAAAAGTAATATGAGAATGATTTCTGAGGTTTATTCAACAATGCTTGTGCTTTCCAATGTACTTGGACAAACAGCATGTGTGTCTGTTAAGTGGAAATGAGCAAAACAAATTCATTAAGGTCATTGTATTTACTTAGATGTTTTTTCAGTAATCTCCCTTAGATCATGACAACGACAGTGACTGGAAAATAATGCCAAAGTATGAATTAAAATAGACATCTGTACTTGAGTTGAAACTAATATCTTTCATTCAAACTCCTTTTAGAAAGATACCATACACTTGCACTGAATCTAAGATAAACAACCTTCTGGTTTGCATAAAAGAATTGACAAAAATTAAGTTGCCTCCCCTGTCCTGATTTTGAGATCCAGCACACAATTTAATACCTATGAATAAGCTTCAATGGTTGAAGCATAAAATTTTATCCCTGCAGAATTAAACAATTACAATTAAACAGTAAATTTTTAACACAAACTAGGAATGAGATTCCTTTGAACTTTTTGTCCATGATAAAAAAAAACCTTTGTTTGTAATCTACATTTAAATTGTGCTGATAAAAATATAATACATTTAGTCATGTTTGGGTTGTTTCTATAAAGTGACTGATATACTGTAAATTACTGTGACAATCATTAAATTTATTGTAATTAAATGACTGATTTACTGTCATATATGATTTATTGTAAATAAGGAAATTTCAGCAATCATTTAATTTTCGCGTTAATTCGTGAGTAAAGCTAGACACAAAAAGTCCATGTTGTCTTTTGCAAATATTAACTGAGGCAAAAGTTTTGACTTTAAGTATTGTGAAAAAAAAAAAAAAAACAAAAACAAACTGCTTTTGTTCAAGTTTGGAATCTGCTTAGAATCAAACCAGCTTATGAAAAACAAAATTGCTGAGCTGCTTTTAAAATTGTCTTTTTTAAGAAACCTGATGATAAGTTTGATATTTTACAACAGAAGCAAATTGGGTTTGCATTGTTGATATTACAGAGTGCATTGTTACAGTGCCTCAAATAGCCCAGGCTCTAATCCTGCTTGAGGCAGATCCTTGTGTGAGGAAGTTTTTTAGTTCACTTGCTAAAGGTCCATGGTTTTCTCTGGACACTCCATCTCCACAATCCTGGAAATATTGACCATGTTGATATAATTGAATAAATCTTATAACTTGCACATACACTATTATTTCACTACACTTTATACCGTTCTCAAAATACACTTGTAGTATTTTTGAAAAATATCAAAACTTTCATGGGCAGTGTTAGTTGTATTTATTTTTTACCAATATTTTGGAAAGACATTTGTTATTTTGAAAATTCATGAGATTTTTCAATGAACAAATGCTAAAGTAATCTAATGGATTTTAAAAGTTACATTTTGTTATCTTTGAAGCTTAGCTGAAATCATCTTAATACAATTTACTATCATATACTTGTCAAGTTTTGTGTTAACAGAATTAATCTGTGTTCAACAAAGCTCTTTTAAGGAAGTAGTATAGAGAAAACACAGTGTCTGCCCATTTGTTTCTTCTGTTTGTTAATTTTGTCCGTGCTATTAAGCTCCAAAGATAAAATAGAAATTTAATTATGTCATTAAACTTGAAATATTTATGCATCATATTACGTATGATATGTGACAACAGCCAGGAAAGATAACCCTGTATTTTCAGAGTTATGACCCCTTTATCAAGTAGGGACAGAGACATAGGGGTATATATTTCATTTGGATAAAAATGATTGGGCGAATTATTGTTTAGACCCACATAGCATTACAGCAGCTATTCATGGTTCAAAAATGGTTTAGCTCTATGTTATCACTAGGTTTAACTAATATAACAATTATTATTATTTAATACTACCATGATAGCTCAGTTGATAGAGTGCTCACTTCGTATGTGGGAGGTCAGGATTTGGACCCTGGCTAGGTAGTGACTGTTTTTTACCAAGCACTTTCCATTTAGAAATGAAAGCTACAGGGTTCTTCAGAGGAGACTTTAAAAACTGATGCCCCATGTCATGGCAGGCCTGGGATGCTAAAGAACCTTTCCTGCACAATTTTCTAAGTGTACTGCAATCTACAGTGCAAATGTCAAACTTTCTGCCATTTCACCTACAGCTGCTGATGTCTTAAATTAGAAAAATAAATATTCTTCACTGGAACGTAAAACCCCATTTAATCCCAAACAATATTATTATATAAAGTTATATAGCCTAGTTTTATAACATAATTTACTGTGTATTACAAATTCATTTTTTTAATGACTTAACATTACTATTATACTAGTATTTAATTCAATAGTCTTGTAACATACAAAAGAAGAATTAAGAACTACTTACAGGTGATTTTAATTGCAATTATCACTCACAATTAAAATGGGGTAGTTAGGGATTTATGTATGTATATGATCTCACTTTGATTTTAATTTATGTTGAACAGAATCTATTATCAACATACTAAACTCATGTCTTTTGTTATGAGTTTAAGAAACTCATTCAACCTTTTAATCATTTTATTTTATTTAAAAAATTATAAAAAAATAAAACCCATTAAAATTGAAAAACAACTTTAAAAGACATATGTTGTTGGTAGGAGTTAATAGAATTGCTGTCAACCGGAAAATTATTTTTTAACTTTTTACCTGAATATTGGAATGAAAAAAAAAAAAAATTAAAAAACAACTTGAGGTTTTATTGGTTTTTTTAGAAGAGGTAAATGACCTAATACAATCCTCATGAAGATTGCCTGGTGAGAAAAAATGATTGAAACTTGAAAGCTCCCTCAATAAAATTCACAGTGCAGTAAGCTTATAAGCATATTAAAGTCTTTAAATAAAAGTCTAGGCATTTAGCCAAGAATTTAAATAGGAAAATTATGTTAAGTAATATATAGATTTAAGGCCATTGAAAAACTCAAACAAAAATGTTTAATCATTAAAGATATAAATAGATTTATGTTGCTATAAATAGAAATAATTTTATTTTCAGTGACTTTAATAGCTTACATAGGCAGATACCTGGTGTAATATACCTGAGGGTGTACCTGTATAAAACTTAATTAATATTTATTGAACTTTGAAGTGACACTTGTCATTATTGATGTTGACTCAACTTGTCTTAGCAAACCTCTTAAAATCAGTAGAAAAATACATACAACTCTCTCTGTATTGTAGTGGTATGGGTAGCTTAGTTAATAGAGTACCTGCTCATGAAGGAAATCCTGGATTTGTTTCTTAGTCTGACCTTACAGTTTTTTACTTTCCTCTAACATTTATTGGGTTTTCCAATCCTTGGAAATAGTTGACCTATGTGCTGGTCCAGGGTTTGAATCAATTGTGTCTTGGTTCAGATGAGTTAAATTCAAAATTGGGATGAGTTTAATATGGTTGAGTTTGATGTGGATGAGTTTGGTGTGGTTGAGTTTAATGTGGTTGAGTTTGGTGTGGTTGAGTTTGATGTGGATGACTTTGGTGTGGTTGAGTTTGATGTGGATGAGTTTGGTGTGGTTGAGTTTAATGTGGTTGAGTTTAATGTGGATAAGTTTGGTGTGGTTGAGTTTGATGTTGATGAGTTTGGTGTGGTTGAGTTTGATTTGAGTTTGATGTGGATAAGTTTGGTGTGGTTGAGTTTGATGTGGTTGAGTTTGATTTGAGGTTGATGTGGATGAGTTTGGTGTGGTTGAGTTTGATTTAAGTTTGATGTGGTTGAGTTTGATGTGGATGAGTTTGATGTGGATAAGTTTGGTGTGGTTGAGTTTGATTTGAGTTGATGTGGATGAGTTTGGTGTGGTTGAGTTTGATTTGAGTTGATGTGGATGAGTTTGGTGTGGTTGAGTTTGATATGGATGAGTTTGGTGTGGATGAGTTTGATGTGGTTAAGGATTTTATTCTTGGGGTGACTGGAAGGAGTATGGGGTGACTGGAAGGAGTGTGGGGTGATTGATTATTGGATTCTTGTTTTTACCATGATATTTTGCTCTATCCTGTTACATACTCTTTCCCATGTGTTGGTTTAGGGGTTTAATCTGGTATGTTTTGATTCAAAGGAGTTAAATTCAAAAATTGGAAGGAATATGGGAAGTTGCAGGATTTGTTCCTTATTTTGACCCTAAATTTTCCACCTTTTCAGTTACATATTGATTCCTTGATATACCTGTAATTGTAATGCAAGGTTAAAATCATTGAAATTAATTTCATGTTGCTCATTCTGTTATTTTATTAAAGTTACTCTCAGTGATAAGCATTTTCTTGAGTGATTACATGTGTGATTTTAATTGACAACAAAAAGAAGATCTAGAATGTATACTTGCAAGCAAGTATATGTCTGCGTATCAGCTCTCTAAAGTGGTGCTCCAAATATCAGAGGAAATTCCAAGAAAGAAAGAAAGAACTCTCTAGAAAAAACTCTTTGGAATTCCATGGCTTTAACCGGATTTCTCTGAAGTCCTTCCAAATTCCAAAAAACAATGAACAAGCGACCTGCTGATACGCAGATATAAAGATAGTACTTGCAGCTTTACTTGACTTCCTCATTATTCCTTTGAGGTAAATTTTCTCAACCAACTGAATACTAATTTTCTTGCTTTCTTGACCCAAACATTGATTAGTTGATAGCGTATGGCTTAAGATTTCAAACTCTGATAGTTTGAAGCCCAATCTTGTTTGTCTGAGACTTGAAAATGTGTAGTGATTGTTCTAAACCAATCAAGGTTTTTTGTCTGTTGATAACTTAAAAACCAAAAGGTCAGTTTCAGGCAAACTTGGCAAAGGAAATATGCTTAAAAGCTTAAAGCTTGTGGAGACTTCAAAAAGTTCAATTTTCCCCATAAAATAGACATTAAATGGTTTTTCAAGTTTGCTAAGGAAAAAGTGCAAGCAGCCAAGCCAGAACAAATTGTAGCCTTAAAAGGATGCCTTAAACTTAAGAATTGAATTCAAATGATAAATGATATAAGAAAGTTTCATTGAAATCAGATCAAGACTTAAAGAGTAATTGTTTGGAAACCATGTCTGTAATGAACAGAATGATTGACAAACAGATATATGCAGGGTTGTAAGTTAACTCTTTTCCAAAAGGGTTAATTAAGAACATTATTTTTTTTTAATTAGTTTTAGTATTATTGTTTATTTATTCATTATTTTTATTTTTACATTAAATTTTACTGTAGACTTATCTATTTCATTTACTTAACGACCCTGTACAGATGTTTTGATTACAGTTAGTACTTACAGGGGCCTCATTGTCCAAATTGTCCAAGTAATCAGAAGCATGTACCCACAGATCATAGCAACATATTGCTATAGTTTAAATCCCACTTAGGTAGATACTTATATGAAAAATATTTTAGTTCGTTTGCTAAAGGTTGGTGGTTTTTTGCCATTTTACTCCAATTTTCTTGCTCACTTTGAATGTGGGAGGTCGAGGGTTCAAACCCCTGCAGGTCTGACTTAAATATTGGTAGCGATTGCTGAGCACTCGGCATATACAAATGAAAGTTTTGGGGGTCCTTTGTATGAGACATTAAAAACCGCTGCCTCATTTCACGGCACATTAAAGAACCCTCCCTGCAAATTGCCCTAAGTGCACTGCCAAAAAAAAAATTCTGCTACTTTACCTATAGTTGGTGACATCTCAATATAAGTAATATTATTGACTGGGACGTAAAACCCCAATAAATCAATCAATTAAACAATATTCCAGTTTTGTCTGTGAAATGCCAGTCTCTCAAGGCTCAGTATAAATAAGATACTTTTGACTAGGGTGTAAAACACTATTAATAATATCTTGTCTCCTATTTGTTACAGTTACTAGAGGATCCTGTACAGTTATACAGAATACAGTTAGTGATTGATGGGCATATGGATGAAAGAGGAAATCAATATGAAGGCCTTTTAGGTAAGGGTACTTTGTAACGATATAGATATGTCAATTTTAAAGTTTCTTTTCTGTCATTATAGAATATAACACTTGTACATGTATCATCTATTTACAGCCCACTACATATGTCTTTTTTCCCATGCTTATATTATGACACTTGCTTTTGTTTCCAAGGAGTAGCTTTGGTTTCTAAGCAATAGCTTTTGTTTCCAAGCATTTACTTTGGATTCCAAGCATTTACTTTGGATTCCAAGCAGTAACTCTGGTTTCCAAGCAGTAACTTTGGTTTCCAAGCATTTACTTTAGATTCCAAGCAGTAACTCTGGTTTCCAAGTAGTAACTTTGGTTTCCAAGCAGTAACTTTGGTTTCCAAGCATTTACTTTGGATTCCAAACAGTAAATTTGATTTTCAAATTGTAACTTTGATTTTCAAGTTGTAACTTTGTTTTCCAAGCATTTACTTTGGATTCCAAGCAGTAACTTTGGTTTCTAAGCAGCAACTTTAGTTTCCAAGCATCTACTTTGGCATCATACCGAAGCAGTAACAAGCAGCTTCCTATGTCAACTTAACTAATTTAGATGTAAATTTGAAGGCTGATTATATACTGAGAAAATACAATGTATATAAGTCTGAAAAAAAAACTAAATGAGGTATATCAATCTTACATGACCCCAGTCATGTATTTAACATGTGCAGCAGTGTCTTTTTTGTTTTGTGATTTACTTAATAAGTTACTTAATGTATATAATAAGTTTGTAAATTAATTCATTGATTAATGCTTACATTTTCAGCTGTGGTAAGGTTGAACCACGTACAAGACAGTCGTAGATCATATTCTTGTATAAAATTTTTGGTGAATTTAGCTAACAAGTGTCCGACAGCTAAGGATTACTTGATGCAGACACCATCCAAATGGCAATGGGCAGTCAACTGGCTTAAAAAGAAGGTAAACAAAATTTTTTAAAAATGCATATCATGATTAGAGCTGAAATGAATGTTCGGATATTCGATTACGAATACATTTTTGCCGGTATTCGAATAGTAAATTGGTATTTGAATATTCGTCGTGGAACGCCCCCTCGCGTTGTTAATACAAATAAAATTGGACGCAAAGTGAAGATCGGGTGTCTTGGCGCATTTTGACCGTGCCACTAACACGGCAACCTGCAAACTGTGTAACATTTGCCATAAATACACTCAGACAACGTCCAACTTGCTTAATCAATCCCTCATCAGGGTCAGTACTTACTAATTATAGTATTGTGACATCATTCCATTGACCTCGTTATGTACGATGGTGTTTTCTGGGGATTCCCTTTGAAAATAATGGACATAACTATGCTGTAGCGGTGATATATCCAGTAAAATGCTTAATTGCAACTTCATTGGATTGGTTTATCAGTATATTTAAAATATTTCAGTGACAAAGTTAAGTTTTTAAAGCATCGTTTTGTTATACAGTTGTACAGCTGACTGTCTCGATACATTTCTGTAGTTCAGGTGTGGATCTAGAAACTATATCGAGCATGTTGGGGATCTAGAACATTCGATTCACAGGGATTTTTTTTAACAAAAATAATAAAATCTTACAATTTTTATAATGGTGTTTTATTTAAATACAGCCCATCTATACCTTGATTGACGGCTTTTTCACTTTATCACATGACCAGGTATTTACTACAAGGTAACATTTTAATTAATGTTCTTTTTATTATCAAAAAGCATCTTCTTTTTTTTTTTTGACATTATTTCCAACGGTAATTTTCTTAAAAACATGTGATCGGTCTTTATAGTTAATATGAAAGGTAATAACCACAACATGGACTATGGATACAATATATACATTCTCTGTACAGTTCTATACACAATTTCCCGATTTCAGCGAATATTCGAATTGTTTTCGAATACATGACGACGAATATTCAAATGGCAAATTTACTATTCGTTTCAGCTCTAATCATGATACATAGAATTTATATACATGTATATAAAACAGCCAAATGCCAATGGGTAGTCAACTGGCTTAGAAAGAAGGTAAATAAAATGAAAATGTCATATCATGTTACATATGATTTTTTATAAAAACAATATTCTTTATGTACCAAATCAAAGAAAACCGCCAAACATTGGCAAACTAACTGACAAACTTTCTCGCACTATGGTCTGCTGAATGAAATTTGAAAGTAGACAGTGAAAGACACAGTGGTCTGCAAATGTGTACTTTAGGCCACTCAGCCACCAAAGCCAACAAAGATCATCTTTGTTAAATTTCAGATAGGTCATCATGTTTCTACTTTCCAATGTTTGTATACCAGTTAGTAGCCCTGTACCTGCATGATCTTTTTTGTTATACATGTATTTCAGATAGGTCATCATGTTTCTACTTTCCAATGTTTGTATACCAGTTAGATGGGTTGGCGAAACCAAAAAAAGATTCCAGGGCTAGCCCTGTACCTGCATGATCTTTTTTGTTATATTTCAGATAGGTCATCATTTTTCAACTTTCAAATGTTTGTATACCTGCATGATTTTTTTTGTTATATTTCAGATAGATCATCATTTTTCTACTTTCCAGTGATTGTATATCTGCATGATCTTCTTTGTTATTTTTCAGATGTCTGAATATTGGCCTTCCACTACTACAACAGTGTCTAATGAAGACTCCAATAGAAAGTCATTTCAGAGAACTGTCAGTGCTCAGGTACATAAAATTTACAACAAAATTTAAGAAATTTAAACGAAGTAAAGAAAAATGAAGTAGAGCAGAGTCCTTGTCCCCTGGCAAGATTTTTTAATTTTAGTGAAGTCAGTCAGTTCAGATTTGGTTTGATTAAATGGAGTTTTACATCCCCATCAAGAATATTTCACTTATATCGAGACATCACCAGCTATAGATGAAGTGGCAGAAATTTTGACCTTTTCAGTGTGCTTAGAGCAATTTGCAGGGAGGGTTCTTAAAGGTGCCATGCCTGATGTTTTAAGGTCTCCTCTGTATGACCCTGTGACTTTTATATTGAAATGCTGAGTACTTGACGAAAGAACAATCACTACCAATTTTCAAGTCTTGGTCAAACTCAGCCTGGGTTCGAACTCCGTCCTCCCACATATGAAGTGAGCACTCTTCCAACTAAGCTACTACCCTAGTGGTATATATAAAACTAGAGGCAATATAGAACAGCTTTAGATAATAAAAGAATGCCCACATTGATTGCATGAAACTGAGTGTAACGTAAAGCAAGTTGTTCTTGGGAATTTCATGCTCTAAACTATTCCATAGTCACCATTATCTTGACAGTGAATTTGCTAAGAATTGATAGAAAACCTGATTAAGTTAATCATGGATGTGATACAATATTCTGTTATGACTGGGGTTAAATAAGGAAAAAAAGCATTGACTCCAATAGAAAGTAAGAAAATGCATTCTCACTGACCCACTTAACAAACTTCAGAAGAAGGAAAAAACCAGCAGAAACAAACTTATTAAAATCATTTTGAATGTTGGATACATGTTTGATGTTGAGGCTAAGGTATTTATTTATTCTAGTCAACCCTCGAAGATGCTAAAGCATTACTCACAGAACTAGAAGCTCAAGAAGGCAGCCTTTCAGATATGGAGACTAATGGAAATAAAACAGATAATGAAAATGAAAGTGTTACCAAGGAAACAAACTCTGGTAGCCAATCAGATACTCACATGTCTGCAGTAGAAGAAGAGAAAGAACAAAAATCAAATTTGTGATACTAATGAAATAGACTTTAAAATTTTAGTTGAGTAGTTGAATAATATTATCTTAAGTCAAAAAAATAAAAGACTTCTTTTGTTGAAATTATTCTTTAAATTCTGTTAACTTAATATGTAAAAATATTGTTGTAGCCTTTTTTTATAAGTGTAAATAGTTTTGTACATATTGTAGAACTGTACATATTTTTTTCTCTAAATTTATGAAAATTTCATTTCTTCTTTTCAGAGGCATAAATGAAATTTTAAAAAATACTAGTAAACATTTTTTGTAAACTTACACCAAAGTGCTGCAGAAAATTTTTAAAATATACAACACATGCATGTATATTTGTAAATCTTACCTATAAGTTCATTTTTAATGGAGATATTTATAACAAAAATCGTAATCGAAAGGAAGTAGAAAATTCTCTCCGTTCATTGTGAATCCTCACTATATATATATATATAAAATTAATCTTTTCATAGTTAAGGTTATTTCTATATAAGATTGTCTAACTTGTTTAGATACTGCGGAAAAAGGGGCATCTGTTGCAGTAGGGTACCTTGTAGAAAAGTTGATTGGTCTGAATGACCAGTCACCTTTAAAGAGATCATCTATGTATACTTATATCAGAAATTGTAAAACAGAAAACAGAATTGTCGTTTTTTATCCTACCATTATTATAATTTTCTTTTTTAAATTTATTTAATTTTTTTTTTTGTTTTGTTTATTTACCATTAAAACTGTATCCAAAATTTATTCAGACATATTATATTGAGGACTTGCTGTATTATAAAAAAAAAGTCATGGTTATCTTTTCATCAGGTTAAATGTCATTTATAAATTGTGTGACAACAGGAGGTTTTTTTTTTAAAAAATAAACAAATAAAATGGAAATTTTGTATTGTGATTGTGCATAATTGAGTGTGTGCACTTGAAATCTTTTATAAAGAAAATACCTACATATATATATATATATATATATATATATATATATATATATATATATATATATATATATATATATATATATATGTTTATGTATATAATGTTCAGGGTTCATTACTCAGAGGTCCGTGTTTTAACTTTCACATGTTATTTGGGTCCACTAATCAAACTCTTCCAACACCAAACTCATAAAGATTGGTGTTTCCATTCATAATGTATCTTCCTCCTTATTGGTGAGTATTTTTATATACATCAATTCAGTGTGATTTGGAAGAAATTCATGACTGTTCATGAAAATTTGTTAAAGACTTTATCTTTTTCAGCTGACATCAAAGATTTTGTTTTAAACAAAGCAGATAATACTATTTGAATATTTGTGTAGAATAGGGTGAAGTAATAATGTATAGTCCCCTGTCAAGATTCTTTCTCTCATAATAAAGTAGTCCGTTCTGGGACGGTACTAGAGTACCTGGCGAGAACAACTGACAAACCTTCTTTCACTTGAATCTGCTAAAGTAGGATTGGAACCTAGCCACGAGAGGTACTGTGAACTGTAAAGGGGAGCTTGAGACCACTTTCTGTCACCTGAAATATTTGTGTGTATTTTTGTTTTTTTCTTTTTTTTTTTAGCTCACCTGGTTAAAAGATTATTAATTGATCAATGCTGAAGCCTAGTTGAGTATACATTTTTAGGTCTTTAACTTACTTATAAGAGTGAAATTGCAGAATTATTTGAGCTAGATAAGAAATAGTATTTTGTACATAAATGTTATTTGAAATGAACAAGACTTTGTATTCAGACTGTTATCAGTTTGTAGTATATCAGTTAGTATAAATCTTGTCTAAATGTTAAGAGTGTTAGAATATACAAGATGCGTATGTTTTACGTGGAGTTTTACACATGTTTTGAGCTGCATATGGTTGAATAAAATGTTATTAGATATGTATTTTCAAGCATATGAAAAACATAAACACAATTTTTTTATGTGGTAGAAGATGGTACACATGTTTTCTCTGCATTTTCCGCATGTTACCTGTACATATTTGTGTTTTATTACATATGATATTCCATGTGTATTTACATATTATTTTTATCTATAAAGACAGGTAAATATTTGACATGATTTAAGATGTGAAGTTGTAAGAATATTTGTTTTTGATATCGTATTAACTTTCTAGGTATTCTTTATTTGTTAGTTGTCATAAAATAAATAAAACGTTGTTACATTTTAAATTGAATTTATGCAGGAATTATTGTTATTATTATTATAATGTTATTTTTTTTATGCCCGTTTTTTTTTTTTTTTTTTTTCTCTCTCTCTCTATTTCGTTAGTTTTTCAATACATGTATATGTTATTTGTTGATCTTAATGTAAACCTCATGTGGTGTGTACTTCGGAAGTTAATTTTTGAAATGTTATGAATTTATGTTAAGTTTACATTTTTATGTTTTCTATTCAAATTCTCCTGGCTTGGTTTCATTTTATATTACAGTATAATTTGCTATTACTGCTACTTTTTCTATATAAAAACCACCTGTCTATTAAGACCACTTTTAGGCCTTATTTCATATTCCAACCATAAAGAACATCACCTTTCTGTAGAGTCCACATTTTCTATGTCCCATTGGTGGTCTTTATATACAGGTTTAACTATGTTTCGTGAAATTGCGTACATTTAGATGAATTTTTTACATACATAAGGGACTACTGCATTGACTTAAACATTTTCCCATTAAAGAATGTCCCCCTATAATTTTGCTGAAACTTTTTTGGTCGAAAAACCACATTTCTGATTTACCTTGAATTAATTTGTTGCTTATATTTCGCTACAATGCACTGCCATTACATCCTGCACAGAATAGTGTGTGTGTGTCTGAAACCTTGATAAATTACAAAAAAAATTTTTTATTACCTTGCATGACGATTTCACTCTCAGGTTCTAATGTCACCATCTGCAAAACATTGGGGTGAAAATTTGTGCTTTAATTCACAAATTATTTGTATATATAAAAATGAACATTAAAGTGTTTTCCCAGAGATATAGATTATATGTATGTTCAGTATAATTTCACTTAACAATATACATGTATATGTATGTTGCATATATTTCAGTTTTGACATTCATCATAAGCTAACATTGTGGAACAACCAAAATAACATTTGCCAATTTTAAACATTTTTAAAAGAAAGCATGATAATCACGTATACAACTTATTTATCTGTTATGACGTTTAGCATAACTTACTAATGGTTCAACCAGAAAAATATTTGCCCATTTTGTACTTTATGAATATTCCATTAAAAATCTTCGTCCTTTTTCTTTAAAAAATGATAACACATACTTGTATACAACAATCATTTCTGTAATGATGACATTCAGCATTTAAAATCAATTTTCTTTCAAAAAAAACTAATAATCGTCTACATTACATTGTTTTGTGTGTTCTGACATTCAGAATTACTCATGGTACTGGAAATATCTTTGAAACATTTTACCAATACATATACACAGGCCTAAGTTTTATGATCAACCCTTTACTAAAAAATTTTTTTTAATTTGGAAAAAAATATCAAACTTACTTCAAGTTTATTCAATTTTCTATGAAAGTTTTGCATAATTCACTGTCACAAACACATTGACTGAAACAGTAGCTAACACAAATAAGGCCCAGGCTATTCATTGAATTTTTTTTTTATTGCCTGGATATTAATTACAGTGCCTTTTCACAGATCCTTCAGGTTTTGTTAATGACATGACTCTCATTCAGCTAATTTCCATAAATCATGCAGTGAAAAAAGCCCACACATTTTTAGCTCACCTGAGCTGAAAGCTCAGATTAGCTATTGCGATGGTTCACTGTCTGTCGTCTGTCGTGCGTTGTCCGTGTGCGTTAACTTTTAACATTTTAATCTTCTCCAAAACCACTGGTCCAAATTTAATGAAACTTTGTAACCATCATGCCTGGATGAAGCCCTTTCAGATTTGCACAAAGGAAAAGAAGTTATGTCCCCTTGGGGCCCAATAAGTGGGGAAATAGTGAAAAACTTTAAAAATCTTCTCCTCTAAATCTACAAGAGATATACCTTAGTTATTTCATTTAAAACATCCTTAGGTCATCTATTTTCAGATTTGCTCAAATGGAAGCCATGGGGCTCAAAATAGGAAAATTGTAAGGCACTAAGTGGGGAAATTGCTAAAAATAAAATATTTGTCACTATATCTTGAAAACTATTAACTTTTTGTATAGGCATGTATAATAGAATATTGTAGGTATTGTGACAACGATCATTTGATATATGGTTCAAGGTCATATGTTGAAAGGTCAAGGTCACAGCTCCAAAAGAAGACTTAAATTGCTAATTCTCTTTGAAAACTATTAACTTTTTGTATAGGCATGTATATTAGAATAGTGTAGGTAATGTGACAATGATCATTTTGATATCTGGTACAAGGTCATATGTTGAAAGGTTAAGGTCACAGATTCAAAAGAAGACTTAAATTGCTAATAATCTTAAAAACTATTAGCTTTTTGTATAGGCATGTATATTAGAAAATTGTAGGTATTGACATGACAATCATTTTGATATATCGCTCAATGTTATATGTTCAAAGGTCAAGGTCATATAAACATAGGAATACTAAATTATTAATAATCTTGAAAGCTATTAATTTCATGCATTGGCATGTATATTAGAACATTGTAGGTATTGACATGATGATCATTTTGATATATGGTACAAGGTCATATGTTGAAAGGTCAAGGTCACAGCTGCAAAAGAAGACTTAAATTGCTAATTTTCTTTGAAAACTATTAGCTTTTTGTATAGGCATGTATATTAGAATATTGTAGGTATTGTGACTATCATTTTGATATATGGTTCAAGGTCATATTTTGAAAGGTCGAGGTCACAGCTGCAAAAGAAGACAAATTGCTAATTATCTTGAAAACTATTAACTTTTTGTATAGGCATGTATATTAGAATATTTTAGGTATTGACATGACAATCATTTTGATATATCGTTCAAGGTTATATGTTCAAAGTTCAAGGTCATATCAACATAGGAATACTAAAATTATTAATTATCTTGAAAGCTATTTATTTCATGCATAGGCATGTATATTAGAATATTGTTGGTATTGACATGACACTCATATATGGTTCAAGGTCATATATGTTCAAAGGTCTAGGACATAGCTGCATAGAAATTAATTAATGATTTGGAAATTATTATTACAGTTACTTTATGCATATTATATAAGCTACTAATAAATGAAATGTGAGTGAATATATTTCTGATTAAGTTTTGTGGGAGTTCTTAACTTGAGAAAACATTTAAAGTTTCTGTACTTAATATATTGTCTATTGCACTTTGCAAACAATATTGGATATATCTTCAGGTGAGCATTAAGGCCCATGGGCCTCTTATTTCAATTTGAGATATTTCTTCTCTATTGTCATATGGTAAGAAACATAGATATATCTGGGTCCAACTGTAGATTCAGTCTCAGGGTGAGAACTACATACCCTATTTATAATTTCATGAGCCATAGATTTATTTTAAAAATTTTCTTTTACATGCATATAAATTTAAATATCATAAATTAGAAGAAATCATGATTTTTGTGAATGTATCATGTAAATTTAGTTGTAATCAAGAATAAAATCTTGTATAGGAAGGGGAATTTAAATACTGTCTGTTCCATATTTAGCAGTGTAATTTATGCAAACAAGTTATAACTGCAGTGAGGTTTACAATTTGTCATAACTTAAATCTTAATTGATGCAATAAATAATGAACAAATTTATTTGTCATCCTTGTTTATATAATACTTTATTGTTTACAAGTGCAAGGCAGATAAGAATGTTTCAAAGTTGACATCATTGTGTACTAGTACAAATCAGAACTGTTCATAGCCAACATTGATGTTTACTAATTCAAAGCAGATGTTTGTTTCAAAGTTGACATCAACGTGTAATAATACAAATCAGAAATGTTCATAGCTGACATCAGTGTTTACTAATACAAAGCAGATGTTTGTTTCAAAGTTGACATCATTGTATACTAGTAAAAATCAGAACTGTTTGTTTCAAAGTTGACATCACGGTGTACTAGTACAAATCAGAAATGTTCACAGCTGACAGCATTTACCAATATAAAGCAGATGTTTGTTTCAAAGTTGACATCAACGTGTAATAATACAAAGCAGAAATGTTCATAGCTGACATCAGTGTTTACTAATACAAAGCAGATGTATGTTTCAAAGTTGACATCATTGTATACTAGTAAAAATCAGAACTGTTTCAAAGTTGACATCATTGTATACTAGTAAAAATCAGAACTGTTCATAGCTGACATTGGTGTTTACTAATTCAAAGCAGATGTTTGTTTCAAAGTTGACATCAACGTGTAATAGTAAAAATCAGAACTGTTCATAGCTGACATTGGTGTTTACTAATACAAAGCAGATGTTTGTTTCAAAGTTGACATCACTGTGTACTAGTAAAAATCAGAAATGTTCAAGCTGACAGCATTTACCAATATAAAGCAGATGTTTTTTTCAAAGTTGACATCTACGTGTAATAGTACAAATCAGAAATGTTCATAGCTGACATCAGTGTTTACTAATACAAAGCAGATGTTTGTTTCAAAGTTGACATCATTGTATACTAGTAAAAATCAGAACTGTTCATAGCTGACATTGGTGTTTACTAATTCAAAGCAGATGTTTGTTTCAAAGTTGACATCAACGTGTAATAGTACAAATCAGAAATGTTCATAGCTGACATCAGTGTTTACTAATACAAAACAGATGTTTGTTTCAAAGTTGACATCATTGTATACTAATACAAAGCAGATGTTTGTTTCAAAGTTGACATCACTGTGTACTATTACAAATCAGAAAAGTTCAAGCTGACAGCATTTACCAATATAAAGCAGATGTTTTTTTCAAAGTTGACATCAACGTGTAATAGTACAAATCAGAAATGTTCATAGCTGACATCAGTGTTTACTAATACAAAGCAGATGTTTGTTTCAAAGTTGACATCATTGTATACTAGTAAAAATCAGAACTGTTCATAGCTGACATTGGTGTTTACTATTTCAAAGCAGATGTTTGTTTCAAAGTTGACATCAATGTGTAATAGTACAAATCAAAAATGTTCATAGCTGACATCGGTGTTAACTAATACAAAGAAGATGTTTGATTCAAAGTTGACATCATTGTATACTAATACAAAGCAGATGTTTGTTTCAAAGTTGACATCACTGTGTACTATTACAAATCAGAAATGTTCACAGCTGACAGCATTTACCAATATAAAGCAGATGTTTTTTTCAAAGTTGACACCACTGTGTACTAGTACAAATCAGAAATGTACATAGCTGACATAAGTGTTAACTTATACAAGGCACAAAGTTTGTTTTCAAAGTTGACATCACCATGTACTAGTATAAAGCAATCAGAATCGCCCAAAATTGTCATCGGTGTGAACTAGTATAGAGCGGATCAGAATCACTTTTAAGTTGACATCACTGTATACTAATATAGAGAAATCAGAATCACCTAAAATTATCATCAGTGTGAACTAGTATAGAGCAGACTGGAATCATCCAACTGTTAACATATAATACACAAATAGTGATATCAACTGAAGAAACTGAGATAAAATTGTCTCAAGTAGTTGAAACGAGAGGCCCATGGGCCTTAACGCTCACCTGAGGAAATGTCCAAAAACTTACAAAGAACTTAATTACAAAAGGTTGAAAAAATTTCTCAAGTTTGGAAAATCCTGCAATAATTAATCAGAAATGTCTAGTCACATTTCATTTATAAATAGCTCATATGCATGATTTAACTATAGTACAATGAATAATTTCCAAATCATTAACCATATGGTTATGCAGCCATGATTTTGACCTTTGAACATATGAACTTGAACCTTATATTAAAATGGTCATAATATCACCTACAATATTCTAATAAATATCCTTGTACAAAAGGTTAATGGTTTTCAAGATAATTTACAATTTCAGTCTTCTTCAACAGCTATGACCTTGACCTTTAAACATGTGACCTTGAACCATATATCAAAATGATCGTCATATCAATACTTACAATATTCTAATATATATGCCTATACAAAAAGTTAATAGTTTTCAAGATAAATAACAAATTCAGTCTTCTTCTACAGATATGACCTTTAACTTTCAACATGACCTTAAACCATATACCAAAATGATTGTCATATCAATACCTACAATATTTTAATATATATGCCTATAGAAAAAGTTCATAGTTTTCAAGATAATTAACAATTTCAGTACACTTATGCAGCTATGACCTTGACCTTTAAACATATGACCCTGAACCATATATCAAAATGATCGTCATATCAATACCTACAATATTCTATTATATATGCCTATACAAAAAGTTCATAGTTTTTCAAGATAATTCAGTTTCAGTGCACATATGCAGCTATGACCTTGACCTTTGAACATATGACCTTGAACCATATATCAAAATGATCCTCATATCAATACCTACAATATTCTTAATACATGCTTATACTAAAAGTTAATAGTTTTCAAGATAATTCAGTTTCAGTACACATATGCAGCTATGACCTTGACCTTTCAAAATATGACCTTGAACCATATATCACAATGACTTTCATATCAATACCTACAATATTCTTATATACATGCCTATACAAAAAGCTTATAGTTTTCAAGCTAATGCACAATTTTAGTATTTATAAGAAAAAAATAACATTTCAGAGGTAACAACTACTAAATGGATTATCATATAGTTACGAAACTTGGTACCTTTTTAAATTTTGTCATGTGGAACATTTTAACATGTTTTGAATTTATATATCTCTTATTATTTGCAATAAAATTGCCTAAAACTGCATAAATCACAAATTAGGTCATGACCTTGATTTGTGACCTTGACCCTACTTTAAAGGTCATTCCAAGAAAAAGTCAAAACTGAAAACCCCATGTCATTATCTGTTCAAATAGTCAAGTTATAACAATTTGAAGCCATTTTACAAAATTTTTTAAATTTAACGCAAAAACGCATAACCCATTTTTTGACCAAATTTCACAAATATTACATCAGATTTTTTCTCTCGTCATCGATTTCGGAGAAGAAGATTTTTTAAGATTTTTGTACCCCTAGGTCACCTTGATCTAGTTTTGGTAGCCATGGCAACGCCATGAACATATCTGAATTGCACCGGCCTAATATGCTTCTGACCAAATATCATTGAAATCTGTCCAGCTGTTTTGGAGAAGAAGTCGAAAACAGGTGTTAAAGACGCACGCACGCACACACACGCATGCATGCACATACACACGCCACAACATGCCATAAGCTCACATGATCTTTCGGTCAGGTAAGCTAAAAATTGCCAGTATAACTAAGAATGTATCGATTATCATCTTCATTGCATATGTACTTGCATATAAAATAAGACACCTGAACATAAGACATAAAACAGTGATATTTCATACCATTTGCTTTTATTTTTATGACTGAACTTTAAACAAATACTGTATTAATATTAATGGATTAAATCATAGAACAGATCCAATTCATACTTATGAAGTATGAAACAACAAAATACAAATAAAACAAGAGGCTTAACATGCCATTACACTCTATCACCTGAGCAAATGAAGGTGTACCATAAAGCAATCTGTCTTAAGGTAGGGCAACTAGCTTATTTATTAAAATTTAAAAAGAAAATTAGTTTGAAGCAAAAAAGCAATGCTAGCATGAAAAAAAAACATATAGATATGCTAATGATGCATACCTAACTTGATTATTTTGGTGACTGGTCTGCTTACTGGGCAATCATTATGGAAGTTTGGCAATTGGATATCTTAAATCATGCTAGGCCATGTCAATTGACCTTTTTTTTAAAAAAACATGTCTTTTAAATACAATATATAACCTGCCTAAATGTTATTGGGTCACATAAACAAAGATAAAGTTTTCTACCGTTTTAAGTTCTAGGTCAATGTCATCAGGTAATTTGCATAAACCATGTAATTATTGTGCTAAAATCCTTATTATTGGTCCTATATATAATATTTCTCATGTTACTCAAAATTCTACAAGCATATTAAAGTTTCAATGACCTAAATCTTGCTTCAAAAATAGGTTTTAAAGAAAATTTTGAAAATGGACCAACAAGCAATTCACAATCAAATTTGATCATCTGCTTACATTTGCTCAAGTTGGCATGTAAATTGTTTGTTTCATACACAAAGCAAAATAAATAATAATAATTATCTGTATTCACAACAGAAACAAACAGCAAATAATAAAACTCATAAAACTCTTTTTGGAGTAAAAACTTGTCATATACACATAAAATGTCTATAGTAGTAAAACATTGATATACATAGATGTCAATAATTCTGATTTAAGAAAAAAAGAAAAAAAGAAATACCATCAAGAAATTTTCAATGAAATAATGAACCAATTTCAATGAAACTTTGCTTCAAAAAATTGTTATGTCAATAAACAAATAATAATAATAATATTAATAAAAAAAAATATGAAAGAGAAGGTAAATACAAAGTAAGTGGGTCACTTCTCTGAAGGATTGCAATTAAATCTAGTTCACTTCTCTGAAGGATCCTAATTAAATGTGTAAACAATAAGACCATCTTTGTTTTGATCTCTCTAGCAATAACACTTTTGTCTGTCTGTCACATTTTAAATGGATATCCAACAACTATGTTGGAGTTTCATAAAACTTCTAAGTGTCACTGAAAGAATGAATAAAATATTCAAAAATACATGTACCAGTGCATGAAAATTTGGAACAGATTTCATATTAAGTTTAACTCACGGAATTATATTCACATATAAATAAATGTCTATACATTTAAAATAACAGGAAATAAACTACAACAACACAAAATTAACAAATTAAAATCTTCTCATTATAATATATACTCATTTTAGCTTTCTTGTCTCGGAACATATCATTCTACTGTACCTATGACATGTAATAGTCATACATGAAACATGGTGAATATATAAATTAACTGAATTTTACCACCCTCCCTCTTCCAGTTCCAATATTAAAAAGAAACATTAAAGCTATAAGAAATATCATTAAAACACTATACCATGTAGGCTATGTAGAGGTATCTATGATTTATCTTGACCATTTGATTCCTGACATTTAAAAATTATATATATATATATATATATATATATATATATATATATATATATATATATATATATGTATGCAATATTCACTGTGATTGTTTAGAAAAGAGCGATTTTTAAAAAAAAATTTAAAAAAATACCGGCAGTAAATAACACTAAAACCCTCGGATATACTGCAAAGAAGAAATTTGTTTTTTACACTTAGGTTCAAAAAGTCATTCACACAAGATAAGGAAATAAACCACATAAAACCAAAAAGTGTATATATATATATATATATATATATATATATATATATATATATATATATATATATATATATACATGTATATATATATATGCAAATTAAAAAAAAAAGATATTCACTCCATTCAATTCTATGATCATTATGACTGTGACAGCTGTTTCTATACAGTTATACAAGACACTGACAATGAAATAGTATTCTGACTTTTATATAACTATCTCAATAAATTATCATTATCTACATCAAATTTAAAAAAAAACTTCATTTTCTGTTTTTTTTTTAAATATACAGATCTACATTGATATTTTTTTTATTCATAAAATAGATGGATTAACTGACAACATTTAAATGTAATGTAAAAGGGTAGTTTACATAAAAGACTTGAATGAAAGAAAAGCACAATATATAAATATAAACCTTGCTTATATATAACTTTTTTTTTACATGTTTTACAATGCAGTGCAAATTCAAATTTGATGATTACATATACATATATAACTTATGGATATTGACACTGAACTTCATGCAACAGAAAAAAACGGTACATTTAAGCACAGTAACTTCCCAAGCAAATGTAAAGAAGAATGATTAGCAAACAAGAACATGATGGATGACGTTTAAAGTTTGCTACATTTACTCGATTTCAAGTGATATCATACTGTACCTGTGAATATGTAATTAATGGCAAGCCAATCTTGAGGTAGCCAGAACATTGAAATGAACAACCTTTATCAATTAACTGCATTTATTTCAGATCTTATCTTTATATTTTACTATTGCAATTACTTTCCCGACTTTTGCTGAAATTCAGATATAGTAAGTCAACAAAAATTAAGACGATTAATTTTACTGCCAAAGGAAAATATCATAAAGGCAAAAATTTCCTAGACCACAATGCTTAAGTCAATTTTTGTACAACAGTTATTTAAATACAGCAAAATTATTTTCACCTGAAACAAACTGGGCATGAAGAAGCAATGATAATACAAGAAAGTGCTAAATAATGAGTTTAGCAACATGCTACAATTCCTTAGTTGTCGCTTTCCTACCACAAAGGGAATAAAACAAGCATTTAGAAAATATTGAATGAGGTAAAAGATAATGTTTAAAAAAACAACACTAACACTTAATTTCATTAACTACATAAAAAAACAGGACATCAATTGGAATTATATATTTGGCTGGCAAAGAAATATCAACTTCAAACTTATTTATGTTTTCAACAATATTTGAATACACAAGTTTGAAAATTGTACTACTTGAATGCCCAAATCCTATTTATTGCTGAAGAATCCAAAAATATTTAAAAAACATCAAAATATAACTGGGAATAAAATTTTAAAAAAATCTTTTTATTGCAGTATGTGTGCAACAATGTATCAATATTTTTTTTCATTATATTTTAGTCTAAGAATTCTTGTTCTTATCTAAATTTCCAAAACAAGTTCTTGTAGTTATATAATGTTTTACTAGCAGTACAATCAAAATGTCAATGGAAAACTTGAAATACGAAAAAAAAAATCTTTATCTAGATGTATCCTATAGTTTCTTAATTGAGGTCAAGGGGTAAAAATGGGACACAGATACATATATGCTTGCAAGCTGATCTAATGTACATGTAGGTAATTTTTCTCAGAAGATATAATCTTTTAAACCATTATGAGGGGAATGATGCAATGTCTTATAACCTGATCTGTCTTTCTGGCAACTATAAACACTTCATAAAAGGAATTAATAAAATAAGCCTACTTTAGATTTTTCCTTTAACTGCAACACACGTCCAAGTAACAAAATTCTGATAGTGGCATTTTAATTCCCAATAGTAACTACTTTTCACTTTTCAATAGTAACTATTCATTTTGCCAGATGCATGCAATGCAAACACATACATAGGTCTTTTCCCTTTCCACCTGTTCATGTAGTGAAAGGAAAATTAAAATAAACATTCAATTAATGACAGACTTAATTAAAATCCTCCTTATTAAAAAGAATTTTTTGAAATATACTACATTTTAGAGACAATAAACTTTGAAATGTTTATTTAAAAAAATTTTTCTTATGTTTCTTTGGTTGCAGTTACACAAATGTGGTATACTACAACACTTTGTATCACTGCAAAAACAAAAAAGATTTTGACACAAATACAATAAATATGAGATAAACAATAAAATCTATATCTTACAGTCTAGCTTTAACGAGTGATAAATGTTTGTTTTTTTTATCTATTAAATAAATATATTTTACTGATATATTTTTATCTAAACAAGCACTATCATCCTAAAACAATTACTTTTCAAAGTTAATCAAATGTATATATATAAAATCAATCTCCATGTTAAAATCATCACACTTGGAACTTTGTACATTCATTTTAGTCGTCGATATTAGAAAAAAGTCAATGCAGTAATCTCCCTTTTAATTATGAAGATAAGAGAACATGAAATAAGCATTCATTTCTTTCACTCTACTGACACATGTAACAAAAACACTTTGAATGGTTTGCAAACGACTAGTAGAAATATTCTGTTATTAATCAAAAAAAAAAAAAAAAAAAAAAAAAATTCAGATGGTGCAAGATGAATGCTCTGGCAGTTTCCATTGGTAGGTTTGAACAATTCTGCAAGTAACACACAATTTATTCATCACATCTTTTAACACTTTCATCCTTTTTTATTTCAATTTTCAAATTATTTTTTTTTTGAAAATGAAATATACACTATGAAGATGTGCCAGAGTTTTATGCTTTTTCAGACTCTCTGAATCCTTTTACTCTCACATTGCCTTTTTATGATGCATTTCACATGATACACATGCATTTATTGCACATATGGGCTCAACACAACAAAGATCTGTCTTTGCAGAAACTAGGGTCTGTTAACTGAAGCATCACAAATGATGCATCATATAAAGTTGCAACATTAAATCTTTTTGAGACCCATAAGTATCTTATCCTCATCAAAAGTCTGCAAATTCCTTAGCACATTTTTCTGTCGACGATATTCTAAGAGGTTCTTCTTCATAATCATCAAAATTACTAGTATCACCTGGACCTTTACATTTTGGTATAAAGGGCGCTTCAACCTGATAAATAAATTTTTATTTATTTGAATTAAAACATAAATTTTATCTGCCAAAGCAATGCATGTCCTTTGCTTGTAATTCTGAAAATGAACTAAAATTATGTACTGGGTATATGTGTTCCTATAACTAGTGTACAGGATCTATTTATTCCGATTTTTAGTTTCAAATGGAAAAAGAAATATTTAAAATGTATTTCTAATATCATAAAAATAAAATGCAAAAATGCATTGATTATATTTTACACTATACAGTCAACTCAATTTACAAAAGCTAACCAAGAAAACTGCCAACTGGTCTATATATAAATAGTTCAATTGGAAGAAATTATTATCCATTTAGAGAGTTTTTAAATGAAAAGTTGGTCATTTATCAGACAGAACTTGATTTCATGCTAAATTTTATGCTCTATAATCTTGTACATAGTACAGTTGTCATTACCTTCTTTTGATAAATTGCAATCCAGTCTGTTGTTGAAAACCATTTATGATTCTTGATATCATTTACTCCATTCTTCAAGTTTCCATAACGTTTAGTAAGATCTACTTGTAGTAAATATCTCAAAAGATCTTTTAAATCTGAGCTAAAATGTGATGGAAACCTCACCTAGGTAAATAATAAAACAAGACAGCTTGGTTAAAATATCATAAAAATATAACATAATATCCTAATTACTGAAGAGAAAAAAATGCCTATTTACATGATAATTACTGGTATATAATGTAATAATATAATTCCTGACGAAGACCCACCACCGGATCAAAAGCTAGACAGTCACAGTTATCATCCATAAATAAACAGTGAATTGAAGATGTTGGTGTTCCATTTTCTTCTTTTTATACATATGGTATATAATGTATCAGAAATTCACACTGAAGGCCAGGTGGATCACTGGTAAGAAACTTTCAAGTTTACATAGTAATTATTCAATTTCTTTTTACATTGATATATAACACAGATATCATAAGGATATTCTTGCTCTTGGAAATGATGGGAGTAATTGAACTTGGCAGTCAGGTTTAACTAGTACTTTCCTAAAAAATTGCTGTGTAATCTACTAATCTTCTATCAGTGTACTGTTTAGAAGAATTCCATTTTCTTCTTTCTTTTTTAAATATAATTTAATGTTGTATTCGTTTCAATTTACTATTTATCACCGCCCCAATTTACAAAATTCAAAAATTATACACAATTCTTGTGATTTGTAGAACATGTTTATGACATGTTACTTACCTTTCCAGACACAATTTTCTCATAAATCTGTATAGGTTGGTCTGCAAAGAAAGGGGGATAACCTGCTGCCATTTCATATACTAATACACCTAATGCCCACCAGTCTACAGCTTTATTGTAACCCTAAAACATATAAAATCTCACATTTGTAAAGCACTCTATAAAGGAACATAAATATCATCTTTATCAATTTTATTTTTAATTTTTTTTAACAAAAACACAAAGAAAAAAACTTGCAGCATTCTTTTATACATGTGAAGGATACAGCCCATCACAGTTAACAGCCAGTATAAAAGGATAACATCCTGACATCATAATTATGCCATAAATGCTTTAGGAAAGGGCATCAATAGTCTGTACACAAATACTTTAGAAAAACTATAAGGGTCCACTTTGGTCCTGTGTGTAAGATAAAGACTTATTTTTATTGATGGCCCCATTGTATGTTAATTCTAGTACATATAATACATGTCATTTTGATTCATCAGACAAAATCTTAATACAGGTAGGTACATGTGTTAATCCTTCACTGCAAATGATAATAACCTACAGTACATGCTTACAGTTTGATGCTCTTTTATCAATTGTACAACATAAATTTTAAACAGGTTTTACATCAAATTTGTCCTAAAACTTTTTAGCAGAATGAAACTTCCAAGGAAGAAAGTTTTTCGCCCCAATATCTTTTAAATATCAAACACTCATATACTGATTTATAAAATGTGTATGCAAATACTTAGTTGTCTTAAATAATTGTCCAAGTGATTCCAGGAAAAAGGTCCTAAAAATCATGTCCAACATTGTACATAATAAGTACTGGTATCTTATTCAGATATGACAATAGTTGCAATACATAACCCTCTAGAATGTTAACACCTTATATCAAACTATTAACATGAATCGTAAACATGTCCCTTACCTTACTAAGAATAATTTCTGGAGCCAAATACTCAGGAGTACCACAAAGTGTCCATGTTCTGCCTTTAACTCTTTTTGCAAAACCAAAATCTGTTACCTACACGATGTGAACATTAACAATGTTATACATATACTTTAATCATAAATTAAAAAACTAGACCATTCAACACAGACTGATTAAAAATAGTTTTAAAAAAACAAACATTTAACTAATAAAACAAAACACTAGCATGTTAAAATAAAAAAAATATTTATAGTCTGTCCACAGTAATTTGACAGAGTGGTAAAAAATGAGAAACAATTTATGTGGTCCTAAGGATGAGCACGAAAGCAATTAAAAAAACTTTTATGGAGTTGTTTAATGTTGTAACAAATCTCTTATCTGATATACATTTGTATAACTAAACATCTATACTAATGTAAGATTTGCAAATACTGTAGACAGTCTATATATATATATATATATATATATATATATATATATATATATATAAAACCAGGAAAACTAATACTGATAAACTACGTTATTTAAAAAAATTTCTTATTTTGAAATTTAAATAATGTCGCTCATATTTCTTAAATTATAAGATACTTCTTTTAATCTTATAAATACCTTTATTTAAATACCAGGTAAGTCATATTATATTTACATGTAGGTTCAGATTATAAAATTCTAAAATCTTGATTGCTTTTCATATGCACGTAAATACAGAAATGTTATACATTAGGATTCAAACAACTTGGTCTCTTTGTTAAGACCAATATGATCATAAAGGTCAAGGTCAACACATTCATAGTTTAATAGTTGTTATATTGAAGACATTGTGATTATACATAAAGGTCAAGTTGAACAAACTCAAGAGTTCCAAAATTGTTGCATTAATGGTTTTATAAAGTTCACTTGTTGAGACATTGCAATTCATGACACCATTTTCTAATTTCAAGGTCACTTTGGCCACCATGCTTTTAATTCAGGTTAACCATGAATTTGAATGTAGAACAAGATGAACTAAATTTGGAAAGTAGTATCCCTTTCAGACAAAGAGGCTTCCATAAAGCAAAGAACTGCTTCTTTTTGGGCTCTTACATAAATGTTTAAAAAAAAAGGTTTAAGAAGTAAAAAGAATTATATGGTTTATAATAATTAAAATCAAAATATCAAATGTTTTTAATAAGGAAAGATTATGTTAATACAGTGCACATTGTAATTTGCTGGTGTTTCTTCTCCTTTTCTTTTTTTTTTTTATTAAATCTTTCAGTCAGACTTAATTATAACACAGTGAAATGTTCAACTTTTTAGAGGTTAACCACTACAAATCAAATTGAACAAAAAAATAAATAAAAAATATGTATGAACCACCTCAAAAAAAAAAAAAAAAAAAAAAAAAAAAAAAAAAAAAAAAAAATTGTTTTCCAATGTGATGTTTGTTTCACTGACATATTTTTCAGACTTAAATAGAACAAACCAAAGCTAATGATAAATCAATATTATTTTTCTGCACACGTGACAATAACAATTGTGTCTTTATAGATCTATTTATAGCAAATAATTATGACTGATCTAACACGTATATCTATGTTTTCTATCTATAATTTATTCATGTGTTATCTTTAACCATCTGAATTATGTATGTATTTGTATCTCAGTATAAGGGTAAATATGGTATGTGAAAGATAATGTTTTTAACACACACACACACACACACACACAGATATATATATATGTACATTTGTATTTATATATACTAGTATATATATATATATATATATATATATATATATATATATATATATATATATATATATATATATACACACTTGACTACATTCAGGCACTTTATTATGACATGCAATCACTTTTATTGATTTTCTAGCCTTAACACTAGTGGTAAGAGTTTCTTCATTACCATGATAACAACAATGGTGTTAATTAAGTAAATGTCTAGTTACATCAGCTGAAATGCTCAACAACATAGACATGAAAAGGCTGTAAAAGCCAGTCAATAGTTGACATCTCTAAGGCTACAGCAGTCAGTTTATTAATGGTGCTTCTCTGCTTACTTTATATTGAAATCTTTTTATCACTTTTGCTGATGTCTAATCACAAATGTGATTCTACAAATAAAATCTGTCTTGCTTAATAATAGCAGTATCCTATAAGGATATTGAGTTTATATCTTCCACATGACATATATATAGATTTATGGTAATTAGCCACAAAGATTAAATGAACATGACTACATCGAATATTATTGAATAAATGGAAAAAAGGTAAAATGTTAAAAGCTTTGTCAAATAGATTTGACCTTTGATCTTTAATATTTAAATGTTAAAAATTCTACATGTATTTTATATCCAATTTTAAATAATCTTTAAAATTGGTTAGTATTTAAAAATAAAATTAATTCAAACTTACCAACCTAAATGATTTTTATCAAAGTGTGTGTGTGTGTGTGTGTGTGTGTGTGTATGTGTATGTGCGTTTTTCAGTAGTCAAGATATTTTTATACACTGTGCAAAACAAAAGAATCAGCAAACAAAAATCAAATACAATTCTTTTTTTCCATATCACAATAAACACATCCATATTGTTACACACAATATGTTAGCATGTGTTAATGAAAAATCCCTGAAATTATAACTACAGGTGTGAAAGCAAATAAATAAACAAACAAACGTGAGTAACCAATCAAAACATAACAAAGCTTATACATTTTTTGACAGTGTCCTCCATTACAAATGTCTTTATTAGCTGCTGCTGCTGCTGCTGCATAACATTTAACACATAATCAGCTAACATTTTCACTGTAAAGCGCCAAGGCTAGCAGTATTAGTGGTGTTGCTGCTGCTTTAAAACATTTAACAATTCCTATCATTCGTCATACATGAAACATTGACATAACAGCTGAGACCATATCATGATTATAACAGCTATTTTCATTATTAATTTTTTCCCCTAGAGAGATATACGCCATTAATCATATCAACAACGTAGTAGTAAAATCATTAAGTTATTAAGTTTATAGCTGCTATTTTCCATCTGTAGAGAAAAGACTAAACAACATCTTCAGACCCACGAAATTCTAGATGGTCAAATTTCCATAAAGTTTTTTTTATAATACACATTAAGATCTAAAGTGTTTAAAAATCCACACATTCATCATTCTTGGCTAAATAGACATTTTTTTTTTATATTTATTGAATATATTTTTTATATTATTGAATTACATGTATATTTATTTATTTTCCAAAAATTCTGAAATTTCAAATGTCAAATAGTATTGAATTGCAATAAAAATGATTATCAGCATCATGAAATAGATGTGAGACATAACATAATGTGTGAATGACTTTTAAAAAGACCATAACATTAAAATGACTATTGACAGTTTATCGACAACTGAAGACAAATGGTATTTACATTTTTTTACTTTATGATTTCAGTGACAGAAAAAGCCCTCAAGTAATATTGATTTAATCACCTATTGGAGAAATCCTTTCAAAAGAAATAGCAAACAGGGAGCAATGACTCGAAACAGTAACTGGTAAAATTGTTGGATTGTGTCCATATTTTGCAGATCTTTTGATCATGCTTGTATATTCTATTCTCATGATTACAATACAAAATTGATTAAACATCATGTTCTGTATTCATGATTAACAGAACATGGAATATTTTTGACATCCTTTTTGTTATAAGTTACAGAACATGATATAATATACATGTAATTACCAAACTGTCAAGAAAAAAAAAATTGATTTTCTGACAGTAGATGGTTACATGTTATATCATCTGGTTGCTATCTCAAAAGTTGTAATCAGTTATAACAATAGAACATATAAAATCTATTTTAAGAAACTGTGATGTTATATTAATGTTCAATTTAATTACCTCCAGTAAGTTACGTACAGATGTCTGTTATAATTTATTGTATATAAGATTACTGTATAAACAACTGTCAGTTAGAATATGACACAATGCAAGACAATAATACATCAATGTATCATGGAGATGGATATTAAGTATTTAATTAATATTCAAGTTATTACAATGACATTGCATACCTGTTATTAATCACAATTATATCTATATAAATACTGGTTAAAACTTTCTATTTGATTTACAAAACATGACATGGTCTATGCTGTTAGTTTCATGCTTCAGTATCACAATTATAAAAGATTTAAGGTAACCATGGTAACCTATGAGTGGCTGGTTTGGTCCTGCTTTATATATATAATTATTCAAATACACTATAAAACTTTAACTTCCAACTTGGTACATTAGATGTTGTAATTACACAAATCTTACCTAAGGAGTGACTGGGCAAGGGAAAGAAAAAAAGATTTTAAAATAAAAATAATAATGATAAAAGATTAAAATTAACCTTTTGTTAAAGGAACAAATGGAATTTTTGGTGAAAGCAGGTCAACGATGAAATGACTAAAAACTAGTAAAATTACAATATCTGGAACATGCAGTATGATCAGTTACATTTATAGGAAGTTTAATACCTATTACTCTACCATCATTGTTTTCATTATGGCAAGGTCAAAGTCAATTTGTTAACATAACAATGCACAAATAATCAAAATTTCTTCATCTTGATAAAACAATAAAACTGGGTCATTTCTTTATCTTTCCATTTAAAAGTTGATAATTTTACACACATAAAAAAAATTGTTTCATTTGTTTCATAACAGTTTTACTATATTGCATGTAACCTTTGTATAACATATATAAATAATATAACATTTGATAGGCTTTCATTTTTGAAAATCATAAAATTTGGTCTTATGTGGAATGGCATTGTTTTCAAATAGGAAAGTTGCTCAATTTAACTTACTAATATCTTAACATATGAACTTGCAATAATAAGTCCAATATTTTAAAATATCTTTTTTTTGTCAGAATGTTACCTGTAATTTTTGTAAAGCTAACATGATGTTTAAATTCTGCAAGTCATTCTTATTAAAAAGGTAAAATTTACCACAGAATATTCTACAACAACATGTAGTTCAAAACCTGATAAGATATGTTAAATTGATAATTAATCTCTTTATCATTCTTCCAATATCTGTAGGCACAGAACGTGAGTAATTATAATCTGATATCAATGTAATCACGACAGAGGCTGTTTATAAAAGCATACTTAGGTATATCGACAATATTGTGTTTCAAGTACCAAATCAACTAAAGTTTTAAGTCTGATCAACTCATACTTCTTGTTTACTTTTTGATTTCTAATAATTTGACATAAAAAGGTTGTAAACATTAAGTAAGGATAGACCAATAGTGAATGCCGCATTTCCACAAAGTTACATGCAATATACTGTATATAAAAGAAAAGCAAATAAAACTGTAGCCGTTTAAGAGCACAGGTCTGATCTATCCTTTTTTTCTCATTAACTGTGCCCTCCCCCTCCCTTTGCATCATTCAATAGAATGTGAATTAACCAACCATGCAATCTTATCTAATCAGGTCAATAATATGTATTCAAGATTGTTTCTGTGTTATAAACAGGAAAATCAATTTCTTGTATGTAAGCTTTTACTCATGCATTGTTATGTATAACTGATGCCTGTTCTAGGTCAAACACACATATATTAAGATAGATATTGTTTCTAAAAACAACATTTATCTATCTGATGGAAAGCCATAATGAAATTCAAATATGAAAACTTAAAATAAAATGGGAATAACCTATGAAAAAGCTAGAAAAAGGACAAAATCAAATGTTGATGTACCTACAATAATGGTAATAACTTTTAACATGCTGGGTTTGAAGCTGTTCTATTAAATACAGGATATTCAACTAATAACTTAACCCCAGTTTAAAAGTGAAAACTATTTTTGTTAAAACTACTCATCTGCAATTAATTTTTTTTTTCATTACGAAGACACTAAATTATGATGTAATAGCAAACAGCAATTTTACAGGAAGGAATTCAAAAAAAATTCACTGCTTAAAGATATTATCATGGTTTATCCATCAATAAAGCATACTGCAGTTTCAGGAAAATGGGAGATTACAAGATTAATTTCAAGCAAATTCTACTTGTGTTAGTTTGTTATGTATGAATATTACCTTCTGATGAAAGATCTTTTGTATATGGGAAAAATTATTTCCAAAAAGATTAATTTTCTTTTTACTTCCTCTTGGGATTAGGGATGAAATGAGACTTCAAAAACCATATTTATAATAAAATACATTTTTTTCAGGTTCCAGTAAATAGCTCTTCATTTTTTTTAAATTTTAGTTGATTGGCTTGTAAAATATAATGTCAAAATATTATTGTCTGTTCACCAAACTTAAATTTTAAGAGATCAAGAATTTAAAAAAAAAAAGTGAATAAATAGGTAAATTATAAATGAACAAAATTTGTTTTTTAAAAAAGTGATATAATTAAAATCTATAGGAGAAAAATAAATATGGAAGGGGAGTGGGAGCTAAGATAGTTTTTAAACATAAAAGCAGCAACAGATTCCACCGTTAACATATTACTGAGGGAGTTATGTTTAAATAATGTTGTTGTTGATATAACATGATGCACATAAATATACTAAAACTTACTAATGCCAAATAAAATAAAACTAAAATAGAAGAAAATAAGAATATACAAGGAAAGGTAGAAATATAAGCATGCTACAAATATATGAATTATGAGGATATATAACTAAGCAATGACATGCTACACTTAGTATATGTGTCAACTATACTGCTCTACGCCATGCAACAGGTGAAGCGGAAATGGAAGACGAGTAAGAAATTAACAAAGTAATGAAGGTGCCATAACCAGCCATCATAATCCAACCAGATTTCTGGTAATCATGACAACATTCAAGCACAAACAAAGAAAGCTGTCCCAGCAGGCCGAAGGTAAGGTGTAATAGAGACAGAGACGAGTTGCTAAATGTAAGCAACGTTCATCCTACAATTTCCAATAACAACACCACTGCATACCTTTAGGTAGCCCAAGGCATCTATGAGTAAATTCTCTGGTTTAAGATCACGGTACATTATATCCAAATGATGCAAGTATTCCAATACCAAAACAATTTGTGCAGCATAAAATCTGGAATGCGGCTCACTGTCAATAAAATCACAATATATGTTATGAAAAAGTTAAAAATGTTAAAAAAATTAAACACCAAAACTGTTGTTAAACCAAAGTTACGACCTACAACCCTTTTCTGTAAGTGTAACTAACGTTTGAACCATTAGTACTGTCATCAACACAGTTTTTTTGGTGAATTACTTACTTTAATATAGCCTGTGTTGTCTATAAGTAAATTCTCAGGCTTTAGATCTCTGTATATGAGGTCTAAATAATGAAGATATTCAAATGCCAATACTATTTGAGCTGCATAAAACCGGGAATGTGGTTCACTGTATAAAAAAGATATTCAAAAATTTTTTTTACATCATATTAATATTAGAAAAATTTGGAAAAAAAGAAAAAAGAAACTTATAAAAATAAAACTAAACTAAAAGCAGAATAAAATACTCCTGAAAAAATAAAATACTTTTTAAATTGGTTATTATAAACATTCATAATGCACAACATACAACAAACTAAGTTTTAACAATTCTTTTCATTTATACAGAATACAAATATTGCAACTCTATTTGTTTTTATTTTCTCCTGATTGACAAAAAATTCTTATTTCAGGTTTAGTTTCCTTATATTTACCATCAAACCTCTAATTTACACAAAAATTATTAGAAATACAATTCACAAATTAGCAGGGGACTACTGTTAACATGTTTTTGTTCTTTCACATTACTTTAAAATTCTTACCTAAATCTGCCTATCCTCCTTAGATGTGAAAACATTTCTCCTCCTGTTACAAATTCCAACACCATATATAAATTAGAGTTATCCTGTACAAAAATAGACATATAAAAATCAAGTAAAATGTAATATTAATGCCTTTAATATAAATTTAGTTTACCCAGCAAGACACTTCTTCAACAAAGTTTTTGTGAATATTAATGTCATGATATGGAAAAAGAAATCTACATAATGTTATCCATCAGGAAAAAAAGCAGTGAAAAAAGTAACAAACAAGAAAATGAAAACATTAGATTTAATCGACAAAGAATTTTGTTTTTAGACTAATGATAATTTGCAAATGAGTGCCGCACTATATGTGCATATACATCATTTTTATAATTTTTTCCCCTAGATTTTGACTTGTAACAAAATCTTATACATGTATTGAACAAACAAGAAGTTTACAATGAGCTAAATTATACTTATTCTAAGCATTATAAATTTAACGTTATTAAAAATTTAGATTTTATTTCAAAATACAAATGCACAAATGACAATACAATTTTCATCAAGTTTATACCAGTATAACAAAGTCTCCTGATTTTGGGTAAGAATTCAGTATTTTCCCATCATCAACAAACTTAAATCAGAACAAAACTTGTATACATGTATGTATATGCAGGGGTATAAGGCCATTATTTCTGCATTCCTTTTACAAAAGTTTTAATATTAAATTCTATCTACACAAGAAGGCAGACAAGTGTGATAGATTTGAATTTGTTGACAATTCAATTTAAACCAGCTTAAAAAACATATAAAAACAACCTTTCAAAATGTGTGCATTTAAAATTCACCTTGTTTACCCAAGCATAAACAAAGAGTATTAAATGAATTTGACTTATCTACCATAAGTTCTACTTTTATGAAAGTATATATGAGGATTACCTCTTAAACTAGGAACAAAGTTTCTACAATAACAACATCCCCAGCAACCATACATTTAATACATACACATTTAACTGCTAAGGACCACACAAATATGTCTGTACATGTAAGCACAGATCTATATCAAGTATAAATTAAATGTTATAGATACCTTGTAATGATATTCTAGAGCAACAAGAAATGGAAAACTAATTGCTTGCAATATTCTCTTTTCATTCAATGTGTGTTCCACTTGTTTTAATTTAACAACCTGGAAAAAAAAAGATGGCCCCCAATTAGATAAATAAAAAAATTCAACTTGATGACTTTGTCTAACAAAAAGATTACTGAAGACTGCAGGTCTCACCTTTACATATCACTTCAATGAAATCAATACATAAATGCTACATGTATATATTTTGCATAAAAAGCAAGACCATACAAATTTCCTTATATAGTCTGATACTTGTTTGACACTAAGTTATGTGTTTCAGGATAGATTTTGTTCCCATTCTTTTATTCTTTCAGGACAAGTTTTGGTCTTCTTCTCTCCCAGCATGATTTCATCACCACCACCACCACCATCATCATCATCATAATCTGTCTGACAAAATTTTTGAATATGAAATTTAAACATAAATAACCTGTATTTAAGATTACTGATAATTAAATTTCAACCTACCTTCTGTTTGTCTAGAATTTTCATAGCATAATATTCTTTATTGGCTTTGTGTTGTACTAACATTACCCTACCAAAAGACCCTGTTCCAAGGGTCTTGATTCTGTCAAAGTCATCTAGACATGCTGTGTTCTAAAATAAAAATAAATTAAAAATTCAAAAATTAGGTTTTAAATGAACTGAGGTAGCAAAGTTGAGATTAAAAAGCACCAAGAAGAGATAAAAATTTAAAACATCTAAAATTTTCTTTTCATAGATGAACATACATGTACCATAATAGCCTATGTGTATATTCATATATATAAGATTACCATAAACCATTTTATATATTGATAAAGAGGATGCCTAAAACCTATAGGTTCATCAGACTATAACCTGATTTTAGTGGCATAAAGCTAATGAGTTTTAAAAAAATCCTATCTTAATGAGAAACAGTATATAAATAACAAATTTAGTTTCATTAATTTCTGCTGTTACCTAACCCATTAACTGACTAAATGAATTTGAAGAATGTGAAATTAACACCTGCATTTTTCTAAAAAAAAAAAAAAAAAAAAAAAAAAAAAAAAAAAAAAAAAAAAAAAAAAACACACTTGATAGCCAAACTAGGACTCTCAACTTGAGAAACCTAACCATGTTGTCTTCAGAAAACATGAACATCAGTCAGTGAAAGAATTAAATGGATAATCCAACATTTCTGATAAGCAAACAAAAAGAAATACAATCAAACCTATCTAAACACTTTCCAGACTGAAGAATTTGTTTGAATACATGTTTGTTTACCAAAGAATATTGTTGGCAAAAACAAGTATAAGTGCCTACAACAAAATAACTTATTCTATACAAGGTTAGGTAAAAATCAAACAGTTTTCTATGTACTGCAGTCTGGCAATCAGCTTGTATTTGTGTTTTTGTGTTAATACACTGTTACATCTGTTGTGTGTTGGAAGCAGGGGGTGATAATTAAATAGCCATATATAACTCCCACTCCCCTACACACATAAAAACAACCACAATGGAAACTGTTTTTCAATTCACATTTGGTTGTCTATAAAGCTTACCTACACATTTCCATAGTAACTCTTTGAGTTACCATAATTACTATAGCCAATAGGTTGAGTCAGAGTTCAATTTTCAAACAATCACAAATTTAAATCTTGGCAATAACTCGGAACCTTTATATACATGTAGGGATTTATAATTGAAACTTCACAAAAATGTTTTGTCGCCATTCATGGTATGTGTCACAACTACATGTATATGGTAACTGAAGTTGCATAAGCAAAAAATGATTGAAATGAAACCAAGAAGTATGAAAACAATACCAAGTCTTCTTAACCCGAAGCCAAATATTGTAACATGCTATTCATCTACATCCTGTTTCAAATAGATATTAAATTTTCTACAATTTAATCTTTGTATATGTTTAAAGCTGGTATGATCGTTTGACATATAAACTACAGGTACTTTCAATATGTTCTTCAGATATATATTTACTTGCATCACACGTTAATCACTTAATGTCATCTAAATTTGTCTTCAGGATCGGCAGAAAATAGGATTGGGTACCTCACGTAGTGTTTATCACATTTTCTCGAATAGAATTATTACCACACCATATTCTAGAAGTTGAACATATCGATGATTTTTATCATGTAGTAATAAAAAACTTGCATAAGTTGGTAAAGTACTTGCATAATTTGATAAAGTACTTCTGGATTTTTTGAGAATTTGGAGCTAGGGTATTCATCTATAAGCTTTTTTTCACATGCATGCATGAGTACCAATTATACCATAATAAATGATTTTTAAACAAAATTTCACTTTGACAATTTTTCTTATTATTTTTATTGTACTTACCATTCCAGGGTGATCCCATTTTTGCTGAAATTCTTCCTTGGCTTTGGCCAAAAATTCCTTAACTGAAAAAAATAAATAAATAATTTAACAAAAAATTTTCTTTTATAAAATCATAAAGCAAAGTTTGTGGTTATCAGCGTTGTTTAATCTTGGGTCAGTCTTTATGCCAATAGTCAAAAGTAAAAACTTTCAGCCCCATAATAACAATGTTCATTTACATATCTATGTTCCTTATTTACCCATCTAAATAATTAACTTAAGAGTTGTTTTATCTGATTTGAAAGATCATAGATTCACATATTTAAATAAGGAAATAATAAGCTGACTGTATGAAAGACAGATTATTCACACTGAATCAGTCGATGTTTTTTCCAAGGTAGTGTATAATGTTGGTCACATTTAAGACACATATTTTTTATATTTTTTTCTCACAAACCCACTACATTCAGCAATGATGCAAGATAGAGATATTTTTACTGCTCTTAGAATAAATTTCTATTTTGGGGCGCAAGAAAATCATTTAAGCTACTCTAAATGCAGTGTATTTTAAAACTTGATTAATTAAATGTGACATGCTGTAATTGACAATACCAACAATAACATTATGTCCAGTCATTCACCCTCATTGTAAAAGCTGGGAACTTTTCTACTCTCTTCAACAATTTCATTAGTATGTATTTATAATGATGACCAGAATATATTTTATAATATAGTATGACATCTTCATGTACTAAATTTATTGCACTGATTATTTAAATAGTTTTATTCATTTAACATACTGGTTGTTAGTTATCCCAGACAATAAACAAATTTTTAGAAATTACAGATAAATAAAAATCAGTGGATGACAAGTATGGTCTTTGGAATGATATGCAGTTTCAATGAATTAAACCTGATAACAATAATAATGACCACTTGGCTGTCATGACTCATGTTTTTTGAAAGAGGCAAGACATTAACTGTAATAATTGTAATGTATATATCATTAAATGATTAATGGTACACACGTCTATTCCTTAACCAAATGTCAATATTTATGTAACTCTCATATGAAACAAAAAAGTCTACTTAACTTCTCAACTGATCATTCAGTATAATTTTTTCCACATCCATGTAGAATATCGCAAGGAAGATATATAGCAAGTGGGTCCACACACACACACACACACACACACACACACACACACACACACATATGCACACACAGCATTTCACTAATTTTCTGAAATATATAAAATGTACTAATTTGCCCCTTTATGAGACCTTGTGCGAAAAATTCAACTAACCTAATAAATTTCATGGCTACAGGTGAAGTGCCTATAATTTTCAAATAAACACCACAATAAATTTTGTTTTCATAACAATCAGGACCTTATTGGAACAATTTACCTGATGAACCTAAACAATGTAAATATTTTTAAAGAAATCTCATCATACAACAATCTAAGAAATGGGGATACATTTGGGTGAATTAATTTGTTAATATTCAGCATCACAAGTTAATGTAATACTAGACAGTTGAATTTCAATACATGAATTATATTTTCCCCTCAAGCAAATGTAAACAATTTTCCCTTTTTATCTAATGCTAAACAGGTGAAAACAAGTGAAACATAACACCATCTGATTAAAAATAGAACTACACTTCAATTTGTAGTGAGAATAACACAATGCTTATCATAATTAATGTGAGAAACCATTTTGTAAACCGATATCAATTACTATATTTTGCTTTTTCGTTTTTTAATGCCTACAACGCGGTGATTAATGGACAATAGATAAAAATGAAGGTCATAAACGCCAAATCAATCTAATTTGGGAACTATGTGGTTACGCTGTAGGGTATTTTCAATAGATATCATCTACATTTGTGTTACTAATAATAAACGGTATGGATATCATGGCAGACTTAAACCTGCCATTAAATCGTATAAAAATTCATTCTAACATACCATTTTCAGCCGGATCTCCCTTCTTGGCCGTAGCAGCATTGCCCATGGCCTCTTATTAAAATAAATACTGCAAAATTTAGAAATAAACAAAGAAATATATCCTCCCAAATTCACCTTCGCCGGTCAATTTGTGTTATTACCGTCCATGAACCGAGAATAAAACTGATATTCCTACACTTTATTTGCCTGGTCTATTAACGTTAAAGGCACTCAAGCGAAACACATTCAAATAAACAATTATTGTAAGTTACGTAATTGTTCCACCTGTGTTACACTTATCAAGACACACAGATAATAATTACACAGAAAATTCTAAATTAAATTAACGGACTTTTTTCTGCGCGGAAGAACATCAAAGTAAGTTCTAACACGGCTTGTTTATAACCTAAGTTCAGCGAGTTCAGGCAGCTGATTGAACGGCTTAAGGGATAGTATTCAAGCAATAAAAGTAACTGAGAAATATCGAGAGTTAATATATTTTGAATGTATCATTATACTACAATCACATCAATGATTTAGCAAAGTTGGATTTAACCAGGATATTGTGATACAATCTGACAACTTTGATTCCGAATGCAACTTGAGTTCCAGCTCGGAAAGTTAGATTTGCAATATAGGCAAAGTTATTCAGAATCACACACTCTCATTATGTCAAAAATAATGTTATAAGTTTTTGTATTGTTGCCATTATATGTTTTTATGGCCCTATTGTAAGACATTTTCTCGGAAATAAAAATTACGTTATTTCAATCGTAATCAAATTCACCGGATACGATACTCAGTCTGTCATGATCGTGGTCGGAGTGCCAGTGATAAAATTAATGTCGAAAAGACCCATAGATAACCATCATATACAAAAAACTTCTAAAGTTAAATATCAAAACTATGTAAATAGTTACAAAATATTGGGGTTCCATCGTCGTCATCGGCAGCTGCATTTGGTTTACCCATGGCCGTTTCTTTGCAGTACTATAATTTAAAACCCCACCGAGCAGACGAATATTTAAAGGTTGCCGCTCTATGAACTCTCTTGACCAAACGAGAACATCCACAACTTCCGTTTGTGAGACAAGTTACATAACAAGGTTCGCTCATGAGCAACTAGACAGGCCTGCAACCGCCACTCAACGTATTATTCAGTGACGTTATGGACTTTCTTTTAATGTTCATTTAATATCGTTCAACCGGGGATTCCTCTTTTGGAAGCTCACTAAGAATTAGATGATTATGATCTAAAGTTTAAAAAAATATGTCAAACGTTAGAAAACCTGTCTAAGGCTAACCTCGCCATTTAATGGATCCGAGATAACTTTTATCCTTCTGTGACGTCAAATATTGTGGTAACGTCAGCGTGAGCTATCGAACTTTTTTTAAGCCCACAAAAATCTAGGTATCTGCCCTTTGGTAAGACCCAAGGGACACTTTAGCTCAAACTATCTGTTAAAGGTTTTGATTCGGCAAGGGTAAGGTTGCATAATGGACACTTTAAATAAATGCGGTTAATCATAGAGAAAAAAGCACATGGCGAAGATACACGTGTTGCACAAGTCAGTAGTTAAATATCTATCAAGCGCCACAGAGATTAATAATTTTAAGTGCTCTTATCTATAATACTCCTCCTACTCCTCAACTATATAAAGACTTTACATTGTATATAAACAAATCTACAAAAGGCTAAGACACTAAACCGAGAAAATAAATTAAATACACAGTTAGATGCAATGCAGAAAATTAATTAATTCTATGCAACCAAATAACACATCATTATAAACAAGACTGAAATAGAGTAAAGAAATTGTCGTTTACGCCTCTGTCGTGTGATACTTTTGAACTTTTATTAATAATGCATTCTGAAATGGTTTGTTTTTTTTAATGCAATAAATTCATATCCATGAAATCTCGGTCAGGACTTTTTTTTTTTTTTACTTATTTAGGTGCAACCAGTTCTGAGATGGTGAAAAAAAACCAGAGTGCAAATAAAAACATTTTATCCTTTGACGAGAGAACTGATAACTTTTCTATATTATTAATAAGGTTCGAACCCATAGGCGTTGAGAGGTGCTATTTTTTTTTTTTTTTTTTACAGATTTTTATGCAACAGAATGTTATCAGTTAACCATTTTGAAATGATTACCTAGTATTTATAATGCGAACAATTTTGGCTTTATTATTATTATTTATTTATTTATTTTATTAATTCATTTACAAAATAAAATATAAAATGTGTCATTAACTGATCGCATAAACCCACTCTTGACTCTTGACGACTACTTATTCACTGATCTGAGTGGCAAGTAGCAATCACGTAACGCGTTAGAGTTATCTCCCTTTTACCTTTAACTAAGTAAAGTTGATGAGAGATGGATATTTTAGCAAAGGCTACCGGTTGAAAACTTTCTTATTTTTAGATAATGTTTATATCTGAACACGACAACAGATTTGTCTAAGCGAATAATATCTAGACGGACGGAGAAGTTCACAGGGGAAACATATGTAAAACCAGATGTGAAAATAAAATAAATATTTCAGCGATATTAACGTGGAGCAGACTAAGGTATTTTTCATTACCGCCTTTATTAATATATACCGGATCAATCGTTCACATATGGGAGGAATAAGAAATAACAATGTAAAAATCCAATATCATACTTAAATCCGGAGCAGTGATTGAAAAAAAAGATCAAATAAATGTTGATTCTCATTACAACAGGAAAAAAATGATTTTTCCTTTATGAGGACCCTGTGGTCGAGTGGTATAAAACGCGCTTGTACGGATCAAACATGTCAGCACCTAGGTTCAAATCCCAGCCGGATCAAAGCGCTTGAATGGAGTAAGGCGCCTCACACCCCTTTGGTTCAAATCCCACCCGGAACAAAGCTCTTGTACGGATCAAAACACCTCTCACAGTTTAGATTTATATCCCATCCGGAACAAAACTTTTGTACGGCTCACAGCTTAGATTCATATCCCATCCGGAACAAAACTTTTGTACGGCTCACAGCTTAGATTGATATCCCACCCGGAACAAAAGTTTTGTACGGATCAAAACACCTCTCACAGTTTAGATTTATATCCCATCCGGAACAAAACTTTTGTACGGCTCACAGCTTAGATTCATATCCCATCCGGAACAAAACTTTTGTACGGCTCACAGCTTAGATTGATATCCCACCCGGAACAAAAGTTTTGTACGGATCAAAACACCTCTCACAGCTTAGAATGATATCCCAACCGGAACAAAACTTTTGTACGGATCAAAACACCTCTCACAGTTTAGATTTATATCCCATCCGGAACAAAACTTTTGAACGGCTCACAGCTTAGATTTATATCCCATCCGTAACAAAACTTTTGTACGGCTCACAGCTTAGATTGATATCCCACCCGGAACAAAAGTTTTGTACGGATCAAAACACCTCTCACAGCTTAGATTGATATCCCAACCGGAACAAAACTTTTGTACGGATCAAAACACCTTTCACAGTATAGATTTATATCCCATCCGGAACAAAACTTTTGTACGGCTCACAGCTTAGATTCATATCCCATCCGTAACAAAACTTTTGTACGGCTCATAGCTTAGATTGATATCCCACCCGGAACAAAAGTTTTGTACGGATCAAAACACCTCTCACAGCTTAGATTGATATCCCACCCGGAACAAAGCTCTTGTACGGATCAAAACACCTCTCACAGCTTAGAGTCATATCCCATCTAGAACAAAACTTTTGTACGGATCAATACACCTCTCAAAGCTTAGAGTCATATCCCATCTGGAACAAAGCTCTTGTACGGATCAAAACACCTCTCAAAGCTTAGAGTCATATCCCATCTGGAACAAAGCTCTTGTACGGTTCAAAACACCTCTAACAGCTTAGAGTCATATCCCACCCGGAACAAAACTTTTGTACGGATCAAAACACCTCTCACAGCTTAGATTGATATCCCATCTGGAACAAAGCTTTTGTACGGATCAAAACACCTCTCACAGTTTAGAGTCATATCCCATCTGGAACAAAGCTCTTGTACGGATCAAAACACCTCTCAAAGCTTAGAGTCATATCCCATCTGGAACAAAGCTCTTGTACGGTTCAAAACACCTCTAACAGCTTAGAGTCATATCCCACCCGGAACAAAACTTTTGTACGGATCAAAACACCTCTCACAGCTTAGATTGATATCCCATCTGGAACAAAGCTTTTGTACGGATCAAAACACCTCTCACACTTTAGAGTCATATCCCATCTGGAACAAAGCTCTTGTACGGATCAAAACACCTCTCAAAGCTTAGAGTCATATCCCATCTGGAACAAAGCTCTTGTACGGATCAAAACACCTCTCAAAGCTTAGAGTCATATCCCATCTGGAACAAAGCTCTTGTACGGATCAAAACACCTCTCACAGCTTAGATTAATATCCCATCCGGAACAAAACTTTTGTACGGATCAAAACACTTCTCAAAGCTTAGAGTCATATCCCATCTGGAACAAAGCTCTTGTACGGATCAAAACACCTCTCACAGCTTAGAGTCATATCCCATCAGCAATCAATACCAAGTAATCAACCCAACAGTCGATGCTTAATATAAATAGTCCGACATGTAAGCCTTATAGGTACAGTTGACACTTAGCTTCTCAAAATTAACCCATTTCACCTGTCTGCGTAACTTTAGAAAACTCAGTGGTCACAATGGTCAGTACTGAAAATTTGCTAAGACATTGCTATCAAGCAATTGTTATGTACAGTTCTATACTTAGCATCTATCGAATGACCAAAATCCGTTTCTAACCTGATCAAAATCAATCGCGTCGATCGAAAGGTAAATATATTCCGTATTAAGGAACTTTAACCCCTCCCAGATATATAAAATTAATAATAATGAAACATTGTTAATGTACCAACAATACAAAATTTTAAACACCGAACATTATACCAAGAATTCAATGCGCGGAGTTTACCTTAAGTTACCAATACATGAAACAAAAACATAGTGCTGGACACTCCGAAAAGGTACTGATACCTCAAATTCAATGAATGTTTCGTACTGATAAAACAAAAGATAAATTGCCATAAAAAATACCACTACCCAGAACTCAAGGTTGTCGTATTCAAACGAACCAGTATCTATAAGTCAAAGCTATGTATACCAAAAGATTCTAAAAGTGAATATTTTTCAAAGATAACCAATACTCAAGCTTTAAAGCAAACTATATATAAAACTATCATTTTTATTTAACATTTAAATACATGTAGCACTAGAAATACTAAAAATAAACACTATATAGCGTTTGTCATGTGATAGATCCTCTGATATTTAGTAAACTCAAAAGTTTATGACATGCTTACTCTCTCAAACCAAACAACCCGAGTACACGTACAAAATAATGAATGCTGGGATACTTTCAAAAACACTTATACCAAAATTAATAGTCAATGTCGTGTATAATACTCTTTCAAAACACTAATAGTAGATTTTGTGTAGCTCTTTGAGAAGCGTCTCAAATTTTACAAATATCAAATAAGGAAAAATTAAGCGTCTCTCCCGAAACATTATAAAAAAAAATTAAGTGTCTCTAGCGAAACATTATTACATAATAGTCAAGATTGTGTATTCCTCATAGAACCAAAACTCGAGAGTAGACCATGAACCTATATACCAGTGCTCAATAGAGTCTGTCCAATTATACACAAACTCCCGGAAAAATTAAATCTCCATTACTCAAAAAACGTTTCCGAGAATAATCAATCAAGGAAACACGATGTATCTCTAAAATAATCAGTGAATAGAAAAAAAATCAATAATTACTAATTAATAGTTAATGTTAAACCTTTTCATAGCATCAGTAGTCTAATTCTGAATTTGCTCAAATTATACATATGTTGCAATTTAAAGTAAGCGTGTTGAGTATGTAAAATGCTCGGTACGAATACCTGGTAATGAGTAGTGCATCTATCTCTTGAAGCATTACAAGCATTTCATTCGGCAACTAATTTCTATGGTTTATTTTACATTTTAAAGACCATGGTTCAACAACAATTTTAGAAACACTGACAATAAATCAAGCAAGCAATGAAGTGAAAGCATATTACTAGTATTATCAAGTTAGAATCATTGACAAAAACAAAAACTATAATGAAGTGAAAGCATGTTACTAGTAGTACAAAGGGCTGAAGATGAAGAACATGCTCTGGTAGAATTTATAATTGGGTTAGATGGAACTTCAGACTTCTTACGGTATCAAAAATGCTTAGCAAAGTTTGAATGGTCCTTAATATCCTATAAAAAGACATATTCACTATAGAATTTGATGAAGAGTATAGTGGAGTGGCGTAATGGTGTTTTACGCTCCAGTCAAGATTCTTTCACTTAATTCGTGTCGGTGAGTTCTGGGATGGTGAAGGACACCAAGGTGCCCGGGGAAAACCATCGACCTTCGGCAAGCGAACTGACAAGCTTTCACACACTAAATCAATCCCGAGTGGTCCGTTACTCTGCCTCTCAACGCCTGGGTTCGAATCAGATGAAACCTCGATCTTCTTTTGACAAATGTGTTTTTCAAAGTTTAAATAATTCTGGAGATCCTTTAGTACAACAAAGTTGTCATATACCATTAACAAATATTATTCAATACTTTTTTTAAAAAAAGGGTATATGACAAAAGTGTTATATATATGAACCATTTTTTAAATGTATTTTATGATAAAATCTTAAAATAATGGTTATAATATAATGGCATATATCACTTTAGAGTCAGATGAAACCCTAAACAACGCCTTTTAATGGTCCCGGACACCCTCTGTCTGATCTGGTCTGTCATGTGCTGTTTTTTAATTTTTAATAAGGCAATGCATTTGTTGTCATGTGCTGATTTTGGATACATTATTCAAAATCAGCACATGACAAGTCTATAAAACAGACATACATCATTCTAGAGTTGGAAGAAGCATTGGGTGTCTTATTATAATGCTTTGACATGCAGAGTTTGGATTGTCCAGATATACTCGGGTTCATCAGCATGACATAATCGAAAGTTTACATCTGAAAGCTAATCTGAAACCTAAAATCACTATTTGACTTTTTATGCAGGAATGTACCAAGTTCGGATGGTCGGAGATATCGTAACGAAAAACCGACTTACAAATTGAGTACATGTGCAAATTAAGAGTAATTTAAGGAAGTCGTTGAAAGTCTGCTGTATTTTTTTTTACTATACCCTTTCTGTTGAAGTTTTCATTCAAGAATGCTGACATTTCTCGTTTAAACCATTTATACATGTATGTATTTTTAACACGTGTTACCTATAAAAGGCAAGTGCATATGAAACATCAGAGAATTATAAAAAGCAATAATGCCAGTTCATATTTTATTTTTCATTTTCGCATGAATAAAAGCATTATTTGAATCAGTGAGCATTTTAAAATATTGTATAAATTATGAATTAATGACACGAGTGTTCGTTTTCCACGGTAACGATAATATATGTCAATCAAACAGAGAGGGTTGGAAAATTACAGAGAGAGAGAGAGAGAGAGAGAGAGAGAGAGAGAGAGAGAGAGAGCACATCAATGTATAAAACACACAATGATGTGACCGTTTTTTATGAATTCTTACGAGAGGTCATTTATATTCAAAGGCTGCTCTCTCCCCTAAACGCGAATAGCTGAATACCTGCAGCTTTAAACAGTCTCTTTCTCTCTCTCTCTCTCTCTTCTTCTTCTCTCTCTCTCTCTCTCTCTCTCTCTCTCTCTCTCTCTCTCTCTCTCTCCCATTGGATGACTGTTCTTTCTCATAAATTTTGTCAAACCTCAACCCGTATTGAATCCCCCCCTCTCTCTCTCTCTCTCTCTCATTGGCTTTCATTGGATGACTGTTCTTTCTCATAAATTTTGTCAAACCTCAACCCGTATTGAATCCCTCTCTCTCTCTCTCTCTCTCTCTCTCTCTCTCTCCTCTCTCTCTCTCTCTCACTCTCTCTCTCTCTTATTTCGCTTTAAAACTAACTATTTACATGCTGTATATATAAAACATATAATAGTTTTCATGTCTGAAACTAATTTGATGATACAGTATCACACAATTAGAATAAAAGTAGGTCGAAATTTAGATCCTATTTCAGCCTATGTTGCCCAAGTCACTCTTTCTTTATTTTAGACCAGACTTCGACGTTTTCCGCCGAAAAACCAAAAATACAGAAGACACCCAACGTGTTGACCAAAATTCAATTAAAAAGTTAGAATGGATATTCCAATGAACATATGTTCTTTAGCATGTTTTCCAATTATTATTTATATCTTAGACCATATTTCGACGTTTCGGCCATTCAGGGTCAGTCTCTCCAATGTTAAGAAAAAACGTCCCAGATATGCATGGCCAAAACGAAAATCAGATACTTACTGTTCCATAGATATAGACGATGTAATTCTCTTTTCACTCTCTCTTCTCTCACTCTGTTTGTATCACGTATGTGTGTATCACTATACTTTCTAAAGTTATACACTTGGTGTCCATGATCCCCCCTCAAAGGAGGGAGTTCTCCTCCACTTCCTGTCCTTGTTCTATTATCATTGTTACGTTTCTTTTTGTCAGAATCAATAAATCAAAGAAGAAGGCCATTTTGCTGATCAAAACAAACCACTCCTATATTTAAGAAATAATACAAGTTTACACACTAAGTCCGGTTTTAAATAATCCCCATGTTCTAGTTTTTAGATGGAGAGGAGATGCTGTTAAGTATTTACAAAATTCTTCCTCAGTATTGTAACGTGATATCTTGGCAAACTCCGTTATCAACTTGGTTTAAAACACTCTACACAAAATTTGTGTTTTATTCAGATATAATATACCAACAAGACATAGGCACTCTCCAGTTAATGATTGTAACTTCACAAAGTTTAAATTTCGCCGGTAAAGAAAATTTCAATTGTGTAATTCTGTTCCAAGTGTTATATATATAAACGTCTTATTATAAGTTATATTTGTAAATATCAACTATTTTTAATATAACGTGATTCCTTGAACATGTTGACAATAAAAGAAAATCTACACTTGACACATTATGATGAATGAACAGGTCATCGTACATTTACAAATCCGTCGATTTTATCGGCATTCTGTCTAACTTCATATAAACACTTTTATCAGAAATCATCACATATTTTAACGAGAGTAACATATTAATATAGCTAGTTAAAATTCTCGAGTTAAGTATCCGATGCAATCCCCACTAATGTTTCATTGTTTGATGATATCCCGACACGGTTGAACGTCGCCGGAATTTCAAATTTTGGATCAGTGACATGCGTATTCGATGACTGTACGAAAAACCCCAGTGAACTCATTCATTATTTTTGAAAGGGGACCATACCTGTTTTAAAAATAGTCTCATTATATTGATAAATAAACCGCGAAATCAACCCAAAATAACAATGTCATGTGTGTCTGATTTTTTAAATATTCAAAGTTAGGGGTTAATAGTGTATGTAAAAGTTTATTTCAACAAAATTTAAACAGAACTACAGAAGCGTAAACACAAATTTTAGTGAATTCTGTCAATAGAAAATTTGAATTAACTCAAGTTAAATAGTTTCTTGTATTCAGAATAAATTTCTAGTTTCCATTCCCCGGCGGACTAGACTAATTACATGCTAAGTTTTACAATAAGAAAAATTCGTTACAATGTACAAATAACCAAAGTTTGCATAAAGTTACTTTTGAAAAAAAAAATGAATTAAAATTTTAACATGCTATTTTTTTTTCTTAATGTAAACAAGTCAAGCGCGTCTTCTATCATTTTTAAGATATAATCATTGGTTGGGGGAGGTGGGGGGGGGGGTAAATGGAAACTTTACGGATGGTTTAAAAGTCTCTTTGTGTTAATATTTACAAAATATACCGTCAGTGCACTGGCGAAAATGCTGACATATTTGAAAACGTCGAGACACGACAAAAATAGCACAGGCTTCACAAAGAAATCTATTTTTAACAGAAAAAATGATATAAAAACCTTTAGTTGGCCTTGGGGGCTAGTTCTAACAAAAATGATATAGCAGATACATAGATCTAAATACTATTAATGTCAATATCAGGACGCCATTTATCACCTTTAGTTTCTGAATGTGGAGTTAAAGTGTAATTATACAGTAATATTCATATATTAATAGGCATATATTAGCAAAAATGATATAGTTAGAGACTTTGTTGGTTTAACATCCGGGCATCTGTCTGGTATAATGGTTAGAGTACGAAGGACGTTTCCTCTTAAATGATAATATATTTAATAAAGAAAAAGTGTTGGCATAAATGTATTAATAATAATAATAATAATAATATAATAATAATAATAATAATAATGTCATATACCACCTTTTGAATTTAATAATAAAAATACATTCAAAAAGTGGTATATGACAATAATATAATAATAATATAATAATAATAATAATAATAATAATTTTATTGATGAAATAATTCAAAATCATTTGAATATTCTAAAAAAATATTATAATGCTAACTTTGAAGCTAAATATTTCGTGACGCTGAAAAACAAAACAAACAAAACGCATTTTAAATGGAACTGTGTCAAAACACACAATTATATTTAATTCTAATTAAAAAAAACCAACAAAATTGGACAATTATACTTTAATTCTAATGAAAAAACAGCAAATGGATTAATAAACTTTTCCTTTCATTCTGTACTGTCTGCTAGGATATTTCAAATCCTAACAATGCGCCGTATTATAATATAAAACAAATACCAGTTAAATTTTGATGTGCCAGATGTGCACATTTCGGAAATTCATTCCTCATAAGTGACAGAGGAAACTGAAACAAAACCGACACAACTAAGAACACGGGACAATGTAGGATAATATTCAATCAATTCTTTATTACTTTAAGTACTTCTAGTAATACTAACCTGTATACCAAATACATGTATGAGTAAACCAATCAGTAGTACATTACAGAAGAATATAACAAAAATATCATAAATGAGTATATGTTATCAATTATACTGATGAGAACTACCAACTGTCCAAAAACTTTTTTTTTTTTTAAAAAAAAAAAAAAAAAAATTTGCTATTTAGAAAAAAATGAGAAAAATTCCAGAGCCGAAGCTCTCTACTTCTCACTATCGTATTGTGACGAATATAGAATAAAGTAATGCAGAACAAAACAAGGTATCATGTGCTGATTTTGAATGTACTATTTATAAAAATTCCAAATCAGCACATGAAAAAAAAAAAATAAAAAAAAAAATAAATAAAAAATAAATCAGCATTCTTTTTTTAAATATCGTTTTAAACTTAATTCATTTGTATTCTAGTTTGGTGGGATTTTTAAAATTTATTTATTTTATTTTATTTTTTTTTTTAATTATTTTTTAATTTTTGGGTTGTGTTGTTGTTGTTGTTGTATCAACCAAAATATATTGAATATTAGTCATGAGACCTTGGTCTGGTGAGTTAATACATGTATTATATTAACGATATTTTGTCAAAATGATTCCTTAAAAACAAGTAACTTTTAAAACTAATCCCTATATCACTTAACATCACGCTGGGCCAAAATTGAGTGTAGTGACCCATCCATTTTATTGACCCGTCTAGTTATTGTAAAAGGTAAATCTTGTTTTTTAATCCAAAAAAAAAAAAAAAAAATTAGATTCCTTGTTTTTATCTTTAAATAAAGTTTAAAGTTCAAACAAAATTGTTCAAAACCTTAACCATTATTGTACTTTACCGGTCAGTTACTTACAGGTTCAAAACACTGGGCCGTCTCTTGTCCCTAAGTTCGAATTCCACTTGGACATATTCCCATAGTGAAAAAAACATTTTCAGTTCGCTAACCGAAAGTATGTTGTCTTAGACTGCTATTCCGGTTTCCTCCACGGGTTTTCTTAAATATGTCGTCTCAAGATAGTGAAAGAAACCGATTGGTAGTAAAAGAACATAGTTTTATTTCCGAATGTTACATAAATAAATAATAATCTTTCTTATCACCTCCAGTAAAAACATGACATATTCCTATTGCCAACCGATTTAGCAAGAATGATCCTTTTTTATATTATTGTTTCATTACTTATTTTCATTTTCATATTTCAGATAAAAATAATTTATACATCATATACTGTCATGAGTGTTATTTTGAAAATCTGTTGCACTTATATATATATAATATTATCACTGGTACGAATAGCGTTCAAGGTCTCGTTTATTTATATAAAAAAATAAATAAGTGTACTATATTTTCATTTCTGAGTAATATATATATAAAGGATTCTGTATTACAAACTTACGTGTATATCTGTTTTATATTACTTAACACCTGCGTATGAATTAAGATTAAATAGAAATGTTTTGTTTTTTTTACGACTTACAAAACAACATTGTGTAGATATTATGAACGACTGCACTCTGTAGAGTAACAGATTAACGAAGTTGTTGATTTCATGTAATGGAGGCCTCATGCGACCTAAAGTATATGATTTTTGCTGTAAGCCAAGCAACAACCCGCGTTGTATAAATTTATAAATGTTTTCACTCACTAAAACCTACAGCACGAAAAGCTGGCAGTGTTTTCTTATATTAATGGCTTCATGGTTTCATATGTGTCCAAATTATTAGCTTTTACCATTAAACAGTATAAATAAATGTTTGTACTACATGGAGAGAGAGAGAGAGAGAG